>PVJD01004449.1:56061-136688 GCA_004026545.1 Mormoops blainvillei | reverse complement strand
TAGCTTATGGGTAGCAGGTGAAGTGACTGAAAGCTGGCCAGAGCCAAGCAAGTAGAACTGTTCCCTCTTGGACCCCTCCTGGACATACAGCGCCACAGGGCAGTGAGTGGTTGCCCCACCCTGGCGAATATCTAAGGCTTCGCCCTTCACAATGTAATAGGTGGCCAAGACCAAAAAAGAAATAATAATAATAATAATACAGCCCAAACGAAATAACAGATCAAGGCTCCAAAAACAGAACTAAGCGATGAAGAGATAGCCAGCCTAAGGGATGCAGAGTTCAAAACACTGGTCTTCTGGATGCTCACAGAATTGGTAGAGTATGGTCGCAAAAGAGAGGAAAGAGTGAAGGCTATGCAAAGTGAAATAAAGAAAAATATACAGGGAACAGAAACTGGGACTCAAATCAATGATTTAGAGCAGAAGGAAGAAATAAACATTCCACCAGAACAGAGTGAAGAAACGAGAATTCAAAGAAATGAGAGGCTTAGGAACCTCCGGGAAAACTTTAAAAGTTCCAACATCCGAATCATAGAGGTGCCAGAAGAAGAGGAAGAGCTAGACATTGAAAACTTATTTGAAAAAATAATGAAGGAGAACTTCCCCAATTTGGCAAAGGAAATAGACTTCTAGGAAGTCCAGGAAGCTCAGAGAGTCCCAAAGAAGTCTGACTCAAGGAAGCACACAGCAAGGCACATCATAATTACATTACCCAAGGTTAAAGATAAGGAGAGAATCTTCAAAGCAGCAAGAGAAAAGGAGACAGTTACCTACAAAGGAGTTCCCCTAAGACTTTCAGCTGATTTCTCAAAAGACACCTTACAGGCAAGAAGGGACTGGAAAGAAGTATTCAAAGTCATGAAAGACAAGGACCTACATCCAAGAATACTCTATCTAGGAAAGCTATCATTTAGAATGGAAGGGCAGATAAAGTGCTTCCTAGATAAAGGAGTTCATCATCACCAAGCCCTTATTAAATGAAATATTAAGGGGACTAATCTAAGAAAAAGAAGATGATAAAAAATATGAACAGTAAAATGACAGCAAACTCACAACTATCAACAACTGAACCTAAAAAAACAAAAGAAAACAAACTAAGCAAACTGCTAGAATAGGAACAGAATCACAGAAATGGAGATCACATAGAGGGTTATCAGCAGGGAGGGAGGAGGGGGTGAATGGGGGAAGAAGTGCAGGGAATAAGAAGCATAAATGGTAGGTACAAAATAGATCGGGAAGTTAAGAATAGTATAGGAAAGGGAGACGCCAGAGAACTTACATGTATGACCCATGGACATGAACTAAGTGGGGGAATGCTGGTGGGAGGGGGGGTGCAGGGCAGAGGGGAGCAAAGGAGAGGAAAAAATGGGACAACTGTAATAGCATAATCAAAATACATTTAAAAAAATAGAATTTGATAATATCTTGATAACTATAAAATACTTTCTTTTTAGCAAATAGGTATGGTGTACATTTCATTTATTCTTGTAACTTTTAAAGCATATTTCTCTAGAGAAGATATATAATGCTTGTAGTACCTTAGAGTTAAAAAGTTTATATTTTTATAGGAAAAGATACCGTTACCAAAGATAATGGCATTCGTCCTTCCTCCCTGGAGCAGATGGGCAAACTAAAACCTGCATTCATCAAGCCCTATGGCACGGTGACAGCTGCAAATTCTTCTTTCCTGGTAACTATATGTTTACTAGTGACTTTTATACTTGTGTATCCTCAATAGAAAAGCCTAAAGTAGGCCTGTCTGTTTGTATTAAGAATAGAGGCTTAAAAATATATTCCGATAAAGATAACATTAAAATGGAATCAGAGTTTTTAAGGCCTTGGAGTCATCTGGTCCAGCCACCATTCTGATACAAAAGGCTCTTGTCTTCAAACACTTGACCAGTCACAAAATTTTCATTGCCTGTGCCAGGCACTGGAGAGAAAAAGCAGATGATGGTAATAGAGTGGGAAAGCACCGTGATGGCTGTAAGTTTAGGCTGCTGGAGAAGATACATATTTCAGGAAGTTGAAGAGGCTTTTCAGAGGAGGTTAACACTTGAGAAGCAGATCTTGAGGGAATAGTACAAGCCATTTCAAGAAATGTATGAGGGCATTCTAGGCAAAGGGAATAACGGTGCAAAATCAAGGGGATGTGAGAGCAAAGGCATTTTTGGAATAGGTTATAAATTGAGGGAGTCTTATAAGACATGGAAAGTAAGCAGCAAGAGTGACAAGATAACTCTTCTAGCTCTGATTGTTAGAAAACGATGCTTCATACTCCCAAATTACTTTCCTATCATGAAATAAATATACCCTCATTTTATGTTGTTATTTTACTTACCTGCAGGTAGCTTCATATCCTTCCTTGTTTTTTTGGCTTCCCCTCATTTAATCATCCCTGTTCATTCTGTTCTGCTTGTGAGTTGTTTCCCTTCTTCCACCTTGGGTGAATCTCCTGAATATAGTCCACCTGGTCAATATTTCTTTCACAGTGTAACTCCCATACCTGGCCATAATGTCCAGAAACATAGGCGAATGGTTGACATATTTGGCCTGGGTAAGTGACTGTTTAGTGGCTGCTCTTGGTCTATGGGGAAGGTACCTGGAGTAGTTCCAACAGGATGGTGCACCACCCTGTTAAGCCCAAGCAGTAAAGGTCTGGTTAGATGATCGTTTCCAAAACCAAATTGGATGACAGGGCCATATGGTGTGAGCTATGCTCTTGCAGATCTTGATCTCCTTGATTACTTCTGGAGTGTGCAGGTTTATTTATTGAAAGCCAGAAACACAAATCATCAGAGGCAATACATCACAGATATGTGGGTTTTCAGAAATGTGTACTGTATCATATCCATTGGAATTTTGTACAGGGGTGCATTGAACATATTAATGTAATGTCCATAAACCATACGTTATGTATCGTAAGCTGTGTTTCCAGATTCTATGGCCACTCTATTGTTGGTGCCTATGTAGCCTCTTTTTAGTGTATGTAGCATAAAAATATGGTAAAATGTGGTAGAAATTGTTTTTATTTTATAAACTCTACAGAGTAGTTTCCTTTTCTCTGGAATTTTGGATTTTTTTCCTTTAGCTCTTTTGAAGTTTTGGTAAAGGGCTTTTTTTCAGTGGTACCCTTTTGTCTCCCAACTTCGCAGTTATAAATCAGGAAAAAGCATATGGGTTGTTTCTAAAGAGGGAAGACCATGGTTCTAATGCTCTCAGCTGCCTACCTGTTTCTCTTCTCCCACTGGTTTGCTTGTTTGGGAGACTATTAGTAGAAGAATACCACCTAGAAGCCACAGGCAGGAAGCAGCTAAAAAAGTAAATAAGTAAATCAGAGATTGTTTTAATGCATAAAATTACTGATATTCTGTGCCAAAAGCAAATAACTTTTGCTGTAAGTTTATTATGATACGTATTTCTAAGTATGTATGTATTTATACCTATTCTTTGTCCATTGTGGTAATTATGGTACTTTTAAACATCCTCCAAAAACGGGTCAAACACTGCAGTGTGGATGTTTGAATTGTGACCTAATGATGGAGAAAATGAAAAGGTTTTGTTATATAGAATCACCATATAACTGTAGCTAGTTGGGAGGTTTGGGAACAGGATATAGAAGAAGATGGCTTACAGAAAGACCTCCAGACAGGCTGAAGAATTTAACATCATTGTTCTGATTAACATTTTAGACTGATGGTGCATCTGCAATGCTGATTATGGCAGAGGAAAAAGCTCTGGCCATGGGTTATAAGCCAAAGGCATATTTGAGGTAAAGTAAATGTTTTAAGTAAATTGCCTCTGCATTTTTTACTTTATTACTGGAGTAACCTCTCCATTTTTTACCTAGGGATTTTGTGTACGTGTCTCAAGATCCAAAGGATCAGCTTTTGCTTGGGTAGGTGGCACTGTATATATATATATATATATATATATATATATATATATATGCTTGAACTATAATCAGAAATATTTATTATATAGATTTTAAAGTATGTTAAGCCCTGAGTTCATAATTGGTTTGTGTGCTAGATTTAAAAAAAACAAACAGTAATAGTCCTCTATGTTGGTACATCATTTTATACTTGTCCTTACCAACAGTACCAAGAAGCAGTGTTGGTGTATCATGTTATAGTTTTGGATTCTTTCCACTTATTCCTGTAATTTCTACTTATGGTTATATATATCACTTCGTATTCTTTTTTTATTAACATGTATAGGTATTGTTTTATGTTGCTACACACTCTGCTAGTCTCCAGAAGAGCCTTTTATAAAAGCTGTCCCATTTTAGACCATCTCCCCCCCACCTCACAAGGCTCTGCGCTGACCGGCCTCCGTTATGTCCTTCAAACTAGCCATTGTGTTTTCCTATGCTTTGCCCTTTGAACTCTGTTCCAGCTCTTCACATTATTAGTTTGTCTTTCTTTTTCATTGTTTGCTTGTTTATTATCTGTTCCTGACTCTAGAATATAAACTGCGTAAGAGCAGAGGCCATGTCTATTCAGTTCACTGTTATAGCCCCAACACTCAATATTTGCACAGAGGAGTCTGTGAATGAATGGAGGACATTCTAATACCTACATAAAATTCAGTTTGGGGAATATGAAGAAGTCCTTAGGTTAAAAGTTAAAGTTTTAACCTGCAACTTATTTTTTCTTTTTAGACCAACATATGCTACTCCAAAAGTTCTAGAAAAGGCAGGATTAACAATGAATGATATTGATGCTTTTGAATTTCATGAAGCTTTCTCAGTAAGTCATTTTAAAGAACTAATAATAAAAAATGTAGTTAATGTGTGGGAGAGAGCAAGGCGTGGTTTGTGGTACGAATAAAACGGAAGTGGAGTTTTAAGTATGAAGCACGGACACTGCTGGCAGGGGCGTACGGGAGAGAATCCAGGGCCGCATGTATAGTGTTAAAAAATGTATCTTTTCAGGCTATCTCTTAAAGTCCCTTCAAAAGTACCAAATTGTTTCTTTAGAAAATTTTCAGTGAAAACTGATTTAAAAATTTTCTCAGCTTTAAAGCTAAGTAACTCATGTGTAAAAGAAGTCCTCGAGAGACATTCATAAAAGGTTCTTATTGAATTATTTTCCCTTCTAGGGTCAGATTTTGGCTAATTTTAAAGCCATGGATTCTGATTGGTTTGCACAAAACTACATGGGTAGAAAAACCAAGGTAAGTTTCTAATTAAAAATATGTTTGACCTTCCAAAGCACTTTAATATTTGGATCTCAGTTACCTGCAGGTAAAAATATGAAGTGGAAAGCTTCTCCTATGAAGAATCTTGTGTTTCATTAAATATGTTTCTTAGTTGCAGAATTCTTTAAAAACAATAAGAGCAAAATTTTAGGTTTGTTTTTTGTTCTCACTTGGATATTAGATGAAAAAGAAATGAAATACATAAATAAATTTGGGGGTACTGAGATGAAATCTCTGAGGACATCCCATCAAAAAAAAAAAAGAAAGAAAAATAAATGGACCAATTGGCTTTCAGAATTGACCTAGAATTTTTCTTTTGCAGTAAGATTATTTGTGATTTATCTTGTTAGTTATTTCTCTCTAGTTCTGTTGCTTCTTATTACTAAAGGCCCGGTCTGATTCTTATCTTTAGTAAACTCATCTTTATATTTGTGTCTGTTTTTATGTGAACCAGGTTGGATCACCTCCCTTGGAGAAGTTTAACAACTGGGGTGGGTCGCTGTCCCTGGGACACCCATTTGGAGCCACTGGCTGCCGGTTGGTCATGGCAGCTGCCAACAGATTACGGAAGGAAGGAGGCCAGTTTGGCTTAGTGGCTGCGTGTGCAGCTGGAGGGCAGGTATGTCACAGCAGCTTCACAGGAGCTTCTAGAAAGTCATTTTCTTGAGGGAAAAAACAAGCTCATCCAAGAATGTTTGATTTGGTTTCTTTTGAAGTGTTTTTAGAGCAGTATTTCAGATGACATGCAACCAGAAAAAAAACAGCCTATTTTTTTGGGGGGTGAAGTACAACTTTAATTCTGGCACTACTTTGGAAAGAAGATGTTATTTAAATCCAAGCTATTTTTTTCCTAAATAATGTTTATGTTTTCTGTTTATAAAAGTAATATGTGCTCTTTATGGTAATTATGGAAAATATAAAAGTATATAGAAAAAAATTAGATCACCTATAATTCCCTTACCACTCACTATTTACACTTTGATATATATTCTTCTTTAATAATAAAATTCTGTTTGTTTATATAATCACTTACCTATATGAAACTTATCTACAAAATGTCTCCGAGAGGTAAACTATCTTGAGAACTAAACAATACCTTAATTGGCAAATTAATTTACCTCTAGATAACTAATTGCTATTTAACTGGGAGAAATTATATTATTCTGAAGTTTTTTTTCTACCTGCTTTACTTGCAGTACAGGAAGGTACAACTTACTACCTGCTGTAGCATTTCACTCTAGGAATAAAGTCCAAAAGAAAGGCTGGCTGTAATCTTTTTTTTTTTTTTTAGCCCTGATGGAAACAGATTTGATTTTTTTCCTTCAGATTATAGAAACTTACTGTTGCTAATCAAGATAAGTGAATAAGATATGTAAAAGTATAAACATTTTACATTTTTAAGCTTTTATGGCTTTTCTTCAGAGACTTTGAAGAAATAAGGGGTCAGTTATTTATAGGTTGGAACATTTTAGACTTCATGATCAAAAGCATTTTTTTAATCTGTGTAACTTTTACAGAAAGCCATAGTCAATTAGAACCAGAGCCCTCCCTCTTATCTTTTCTGTTCCCAGCTCAAATGAAGAAGATAACAAGTGCATAGCACTGTGTGCAGTGCATAGTTCAAATAGGTTAATGTTCTTCTGTTTGCAGTCCTTGTTCCCTAATTTTTTATCTCACACTTAGAGCATAAATAACACAATACCAGATGCTTTTGTGGAGGAACTAAATAATACCCAGTACCTTCTAGAAGTTTATAGTATAGTTAGGAGAAAGATGATGCACCTTAGAAACTAGACTAAATTTGGCATTGTTTCATCAAGAGCCAAATGAGTAATATAAGCTGACTAGATCAGAGGAGGAATCCATCATTGTGAATCTAGAGCAGGGTTTCTCAACTTCGGCAGTATTAACATTTTCGGTCAGACAATTCTTTGTTGTGGGGTGTTGTGCTATGTGTTGTAAGATGTTTAGCATGGTCTCTACCCACTAAATACCAGTAGCAACAGCTCCCTTCCCATATATTCATAGTTGGGGCAACCAAAAGTACCTGTAGACATTGCTAAATGTCCTCTGGGGAGGGTAAGGAGCAAAATTACGTGTAGTTGAGAACCACTGATCTAGAGCAATCTGAAAGATTTGCGATATGAAACCAATGCATTTTGAATAAAGCTGGAGAAGAAAATGTCTGTCTTATCATGGACCCTTCTATGGTAACCCCAAGTCATTCAAACCCTCCCATCCCTGTTCTTTTTTGTTTGCTTGTCCTTGTATCAAGGTACTCATTTAGCAACTTATTTTGAGCTGTAATGTATACTAAATTGAGGACAGACTCATGTATCAGACAAAGCTTTGTGCCAAAACAGCGTTCAGCTTGGTGCCTTATAAATAATAGTTTCTTAATAAATATTTATGAGTATTGCATTGAACCAAGTACCTGGGCATTAGTTAGGCTATTACCTGGTTTGATCGCAGTCCAAAACATAGAATGACTGTGATTATTAGATAGGATTTAGAGTCACAAAATTATAAATTTGTATTCTTGGTTTCAACTAGGGAGATAACTAGTGCACAGCACTGTGCAGAGTGCTGGAGAAGGGATTTTTCTACCTTCTTACCTTTGTGGGCCCTTGGATTATCTTTATTTGAGCAGAATATTGAAGAAGAGTCTTCGAAATAATCTAGACCTGGTTTCAAATTCTGACCCTGTTATTTAGTAGTATTGTGGATTTGGATGAGTAACTCAACCTTTCATAGCCTCAGTTTTCTAATTTAGAAATTTACTGTTGTTGGCATTCATTATATTATGTTTATTTTTGTGCAGCTAAAAAAGCCCCCTGTGGCTTCTCATTTTTATAGCAACCACTTATGGAGCATCTGCTAGGAATGAGACTCTACTAGACAGACTCTGATGTGTATATGTGTGCGTGTATATATGCACGTATAGAAATGCGTGTATGTGTGTTATATGCTACCTAATTTAGTGCTCACAAAAACACTGTGAAGTGGGCACCATGAGCATCATTCAATAGATGAACTTGAGGTTCTGAGTGGCTTTCCCAGGATCACACACACACAGCATTTGAATGGCAGAGCCAACATCAAACTCCAAAGCCTATAGTTTTCCCACTGTTCTCTGATGCCCCCATACTGGCTGGATTCATTGTTCATTGCTCTGACTGAACTTCTTTTCTTTCACAGGGCCATGCAATGGTAGTGGAAGCATATCCAAAATAGATCAAGAAGCCGTGGCCTGGAGCTTCTGTGCAACACTCGCACTAGGCAGTGCCATTTCAGTGCATTACTAAATGACATCTGTAGTTCCTAGCTCCTCTTAGGAAAACAAAATCTGTGGCCTTCTGTTAAATACTTTGCATTTAAGCCTTGCCAGTGTTCTGAGCTTTCCAGTAATCATGGCTTACTGCTCCTTCAGGGATTTCTTAGTCACTAGGATCTCACACGTGGTACATTTAAGTATTTGTTTTTGTTCTGTATTTTTATTAAAGACTAAACAAGTGGTTGCAACTTGGAAAAGAGGTTAGCTAAAATTTGGAATCATCTTTGTAGCATTTGCAAAAATTATACTTGTTCCTATTTGTGACCTAAAGCTAAGTGCTTTTTATAAAATACAAACTAATGTGCCTAAATTAACTTATGGAAAGATAATTCAGAATATAAATGTCACAGAAAACTTACAGTAAATATTTAGATACATAAATATATGCTGGTTAACCTTAATAAAGTGGAGACGTATTGAGAACTATTTGCCGTATTTTTTATTGAGACAAAAGGTGGTTCTCTTGGCTTAGGGGCAAATTTTGCCTTTGAGTCTTCATTTGTGCCTTGTAACCATTCTAGTCAACCCTGAGGCTGCTAGGAACAGAGATCCCTGCCTTAGAATAATACCTCCTTACCCGCCCCGCCCCCCTCCACCCCACTGCTCAACTGAAGTAAATCTAATTGTTTTTTTAATTAAAAAAATGTGTTTATTGATTTTAAAGAAAGAGGAAGGGAAAGAAAGAAATGTTTGTCGGTTGCCTCCCATGTGCACCCTGACCAGGGATTGAACCCGCAACCTAAAATCAATAAATGTATCCTCTGGTGAAGATTTAAAAAAACACAAAAAACTAATGGGGTAAGACAATCTTTTCAACAAATCATGCTGGGGAAATTGTATGTCCACATGCAAAGGAATGAAGTTGGACCCCTACCTTTTACCATATACAAAAATTAACTCAAAATGAATCAAAGACTTAAATATGAGTTAAACTTATAAAACTCTTGAAAGAAAACATGAAAAGCTGGATTTTCCCATTTACTTGGATTTGGCAATGACTTCTTGGATATGACACCAAAAACACAGGAAAGAAAGTAAGAAATATATAAATTGGACTTCATCAAAATTAAAAACTGCATCAAAAGGACAGTGAAAAGGCAACCTTTGGAATGGGAGAAAGTATTTGCAAATCATATATCCAATAAGGGGTTAATATTCAGAATATTTAAAGAACTCCTACAATTAAACAACCAGAAATAAAACAACAGTTTTAAAGTGGGCAAAGAATTTGAATAGATATTTCTCTAAATAAGATATACAACTGACCAGTAAGCACATGAAAAGATGTTCAACATCACTAATGATTAGGGAAATATAAATCAAAAGTATGGCACCACTTCACACTTGATAGGAGCTGTTAGGATGCCTACTATCAAAAAACCTGAAAATAACAAGTGTTGGTGAGGATGTGGAAATACTGTAACCTTTGTGCACTGTTGGGTATGTAAAATGGTGCGGCCAACTGTGGAGAACAGGATGGCATTTCTTCCAGAAATTAAAAGTAGAATTACCATATAATCCAGCAATTTCATGTCTAACAATTTCATATCCAAAAGAATTGAAAGCAGGGCCTCAAAGAGGTATCTGTACTTCTGTGTTCATAGCATTATTCACAGTAACCTAACCATAGAAGCAACCCAAATGTCTATCAGTATATAAACAAAATGTACATACAGGGTGGGGCAAAAGTAGGCTTAAAGTTGCTCATACAGAAAATACAATAATATACATATGATAGAATGCTATGCAGCTTTAAGAAGGGAGGCAGTCCTGTCACATGCTTCAACTTGAATGAACCTTGAGGACGTTATGCTAACTGAAATAAGCCAGTCATACACACACACACCAAAAAGCCAAATACCGTGGGATTTCACTTATATGAGGCATCTAAAGTAGCCAAATTCATAGAGACATAAAGTAGAATGATGGTTGCCAGGGGCTGGAGTGGGGAGAGTGAGTCGTTCAATGTCTACAGAGTTTCTGTTTTGAAAGATGGGTTCTGGAGTTTGATTCCATGATAATGTGAATGTACTTAAAACACTACTAAACTGTATACTTAAAAATGGTTAAAGTGATCACTTTTATGTGTATTTTACCACAACTAAAAATAATTTTTAGGCCCCAGTTGGTGTAACTCAGTGGACTGAGTGTCAGCCTGCGAACCAAAGGGTCGCAGGTTTGATTTCCCAGTCGGGGCACATGCCTGGGTTGCAGGTCGGGTCCCTGGGGTGGGGCATGTGAGAGGCAACCACACATTGATATTTATCTCCCGCTCTTTCTCCCTCCCTTCCCCTCTGTCTAAAAATAAAATAAATTAAAATTTTTTTTAAATCTTAAAAAAATTTTTTTTTTGGAAAAAAAGGTAAGGGAAACATTCAGAACAGAGGTACCTCTGGGTTGGGGACAGTGGAATTGGATTGGAGAGGAGCACACAGCATCAGTGGTTCAAGTTCTGTTGCAGTTCTGAGGCTGGTTCGTAGGTTCACCCAACTTTGCACACGTTATATACTATTTCAGAACATTCTATATATGTAAGAGTAAGCCGAGTTATTTTCATTGGCATAACTTGTTATGTTATAGATGCCTCCATTCTTAGAAAAGCTTAGATAATATTAAAAACCCCAACTTAAGTGTCTCTTTTTCATGTAAAACTTTAATTTGATCATCTGTTCCACCAAATAACTTATTGGGGAGTGGAGAATTTCTTTTCCCTCATCCTGTTTTATTTTCATTCAGACTTCAAAAGGTTTGCTTCCCCCTTTTCCCCATCCCCAACCTGGCCGTTTGCTTCTGATGGTCTGATTCTGAGTAAAAGTTCATGTTCTTCCCATGGTCTGTATAGTTTATTCATTTAGCAAGTATCTGTTGAGTGCCTGTTATGTGTTGAGTGCTATTCTAGATGCTGAGGCTATAGCAACCAATAAAACACAAAAATTCTTGTCCTCTTTGCTTCCATCTTCTCAGAGAGAGGAATCCTAATTCTCAGCGTATTTTTTTCCCCTGTCCTTTCGGAGTTGTGCTGATTTCTCCAAATTCTCAAATTCTGGCCTTTCTTGAAAGGTGAAAAGCCTTTCTCAGGTTTTAACGTTCTCCCAGCCTGTCTCAGGTGTTAATGGGTGGCTCAGTGGTCCCTCTTTGGTTTATTTGGGACTTGCATGGGTATATTTTGCTTTTTCAATGAAGAGGATCACTGAGAGGAAATGGGACAATGTGGGAATAGAAGGACAAAAATAGTAGAAATACTATTCTGAAAACATTTTTGGGAAAGAGAAGAAGCATTTAGACATGTTGGCAATGTCTGTAGCTGCAGTGAACTCAACTAGAAGCCTTTTTCCTGTCCATACTTAAAGGACCATCAGTAACCAAACAGTTCCCAAAGCAGAACTCCAAACAGGGGGCTCAAAGCTTTCTCAGGAACCCCTAAGGTAGACCACACTTCCATACAAACCTAAATGCCAGAGGGCATTTTGCTTCTTTGCTTGTCAAGTTTCTTTTTTCTTTTTCTTTTTAATCCCAGAGACAGGAAGGGGCAGAGAGAGAGAGGAATATCGATGTGAGAGAAACATCGATTGGTTGCCTCCGGTACACACCCCCACTGGGGACTGAACCCACAAACTCTTGGTTTATGGGACAGTGTTCTAACCAACTGAGCCACACTGGCCAGGGCACAAGTTTCTATTTTTAAATATGCAAATATTCAAAAGAACGTTTTTTCAAATCATTTTATTATTTTTCCAATGTAAAAATACATGCTTATTGTAAAAGAATTCAATATTTATAGAGTAAGAAGATGAAAAATCAAGATACCCATTATTAATAGTTTGATATCTTTTCAATGCACATGTATTTATTGGACATGTGGAGCAAAATTGCCCAGCATAATGCTGTTCTCGGACCCTTTTGTTTTACTTAGCTTTATAGCCTAAACATTTTTCCATGTCAGTAGTGTAGCTATACATCATTTTTAGTGACCACATAGCATTCCTCTGTATGGATATATCCTAATTTGTGCCTCTTTTTTGAGAATGTAAACACTGGAATGCACATCCTTTGTACATTTATCTGTTTACTCATCTACTTATTTCCTTAAGCCGTCTTTTTGGAAATGGAATTGCTGCTAAATCTCACTTATAGTTACTTCCAGAGCCTTCTGCTTCAGTCCTTTTTTTCTTTTTATGGTGAGAGCCAAGTGAACAAAGGCTTAATGTCATTTCATTTATCAATTCTAAAGTGTTTTTTTTTAACCAGCAGAGCATGCACTGTGTTCAGTCATTTGAGAAGGAAAATGAGAACATATTTCTACAAAGCATACTCAGAAAAGGAGCCTCTGCTGCTTCTAATGTGTATTGTTTGAACTATTCTAAAAATAATTTTATAACAAAAAAAATCAAGACTCTAAATACTAATGAAGTGATAGTGACATGGAGACATGTCCATGTTGCCGGGGAAACCAGCAAGGCAAAGTCTTCCCTGTTTCAGCACCTGCCTGCCTCCCCTGGGACCGCAACAAGCCCCAGGAATAGAGACATCGCAGCTGTCCCGGTGACTTGATACCTTCTATTAGAAAGAATGATCGAATCCGCTTAAATATTTGGGCCAGTTCATATATAATTAAAATATTCACACAAATCCTTAAGTGAAGGTATAGTGTTTGTTAGAAAAATGTTTTTGACAGTATGTGGTATTCATTTGTATTTCAACAGAAAAGTCCCCATTCCATTTTCATAAAAATATTCATGAAATTTGTAATTAACAAAGATTCATTTATCAGTTTTTCCATTTATCTAGTTTAAAAGGTTTTCAGAATCCTGTCATTATCTACTGTGAACCCCTAAATTAAGTCAGCTGGATGTCTTGGCATCTGCTAGAGGCTTTTCTTAAATCTTTCTTCTCTATATCTGGTCTTAGCGTGATCCTGTCACTGTTAAATGTGTTTGTTGTCTTTTTTTCTTAATTGGTAGCAGCCTGTGGTACCTTTCTTTCTGCTTTAAAATTTACAGCACTTTCTTACAAATGTGTTCATATCAGTGACTCTTTGTTTACATGCATATGTCTATGAAACTTAATGTTATATTGATATTTTTAAAGGTTAAAGAAAGGGGGCTCATTAACTTCACCTTTTTGTAAACTTTGACAATAACCAAACCGAAGTCTGCCTTTCACCCCTAATGTTCAGAAGATCAGAATTCCTGTCAATTAAGTCATCCTTTCTTCATAACTGTAGAGAAGAAATAATCAGAAATCACTGAATAGTTAAAACCATTTTTATCAACTATAATGTAAACTGTTGATTAGTTAAAAACTGGTTGAGACGGTTTTACTTGCAATTATTTTGAACTTTGATATCTTGATTATTTTTGCAGGAAAGGCAGGTTTATTCACTAGAGAGCTTTAGCTAGTTTTTCATGCTGTTCTTGCCTGGATAGTTTAGGGGTGGGGACAGATAAGTGCAAGGAAAATAAAAGTGACTAATGGAAACATAGCCTGGCTTTCGGGAGAGCTGAGCTCTGGGAGCAGGGAAGGGCTCAGGGCAGTGGGCCAAGGCCCGTCCTGGTGGATTCAAGCACACACCGTGCACTCCCTGGAGGAACATGGGTCCTCTGTGTGGTTCCCCACTACAGAGCTTGCCTTGACGCACAGGGCTGGTGAACGGAGACCTCGCCCCGCCTCTGCAGATTGCCCTTCCTCTGGACAACAAGCTCACCAATGATAATTCCTTCAAAACAAGGATTTTTTTTTCCCCCCCTGGCTGGTGTCACTCAGTGGATTGAGCGCCAGCCTGTGAATGAAAAGGTTGCCGGTTTCTTTTCAAGGCACTTGCCTAGGTTGTGGGCCATGTCCCCAGCTGGGGGCATGCGAGAGGCAACCGATTGGTGTTTCCCTCCCTTTCTCCCTCCTTTCCCCTGTCTCTGAAAATAAATAAATGAAATCTAAAGAAAAAAACCCAAGGATTTTTCAGGATAATTACATATTTGATAGCATGAAAAGGAATTTTCAGAGTGAACTGAGTCAGGGTTGTCGGTGATTAACCTCCCTCGCGCTTTTTGGGAAAGCAACAGCAGGTGCTTTCTTCTCTGCTCTCTGGGCCTTCGCCTTCCCAGCTCATCAAGAAGTGTCTACCCTAGCAAAGTCTGTTTCCCACCCTTTGGGCTGGGAAAGATATATGAAGAGGAGCTTTCTGTCAAGAGCTTTGCCAGGAAGCTGCTTGCACTACTCACTCCGCTCCCAAGATGCTTCATCCTCACCTGGCATCTTCACTTCTTCCTTTGCTGTGTTCCGGGACGTGGGTTTCATTTGTGGCCTAGGGAGGGGTGAAAAGGCCCGGTCACAGGGCGATTATTGTCAACTCTCCTTTGATGAGGTGGTGCCCCTGTTCACAGTCTCACCTGCCCTCCTTCGGGCAGCAGTAACCCTAGGCACTTTGCTCTCAGATACAGTGAGGCCCCTGTGTGCCGATCCTATCTTTTCCCTGCAAACAGTAACTGGGAACAGATATTCAGATGGAGAAACCAGGGACAAGAGAGTCACCAGGAGCCCAGATTGTTAATCAGAAACCGGGGAACCTGATTCTGACTTTTCTGACTGGGCTGCGTTCTGAATTGCGAACTTGAGCCTGGAACATGCTCATTCTAGAAAACAATCCCCATCTTCTCTCAGCTTCTAGTTGCGTCCATCTCTGTGGGGAAAGGCTGTGGATCACCTGCTTCTGATCTGCACTCAGGGAGGAGAGCTAAGAATTTGACGGCAGCAACTCACCAGGGAGATGGCGGAGTTGGGGGGTGGGGCACCGCAGAAGCGTCTGCGTAAAGCCTGTTGTACCTGTGTAGAGTTAAATGCCTGGTTATGCCCAAAAGTCCCTGCCTTCAGATGTGAGTCAGGAGGTAGGGGGGCAGACTCACTTTCTTGTCCGTAAGGCAACCAAACCATAAGATGAAGACACCCTGAAAAGAGGGAGAGGGGGATAAGTGAGTCAAGAAGGAAGGCATCGCCCGAAATCGACTTGTTCCCTCCCCTTCTTCCTTCACCTCTGTCCTCTTGTCTAATCCTCGTGCCGACCTTGGGCTTCTGTACGTCAGGATCATTGGTGCACAGGACCATTTTGGTGCTTTTCTTACTGCTATGGTTGCAAAGGGGATATCAAAGGATTGGGTACTGACAATTCCCTGACCTCTCTGGCAAAACCAGGTATCATTTTACAGAAAAGAAAACCAAAGCTCGGAGAGGTTTGTCCAAAGTTATCCAGCTAGTCTGTGGAGGAACTGGGACCCAAACGTATGCCTTCTAAAATTCCTGAGCTATTATTTCCTCTGCTCCACCATGATACCACCTTGAGAAGAGACTGGCAGTGACTTAGAACATCTAAAATGGGCAAAATGCACAGCCACCTCGTTATCACCCACCTGGGAGGTGTTGAGAATCGTGAAGATGTAGTGAGGGACTATGGAGGCTTCCTCTAGCAGAGTGGCCAGGCCCAGCCCCCAGGTGAGACCGAAGATGGGTGTGAGAACGAGCAGGGCTTTGATCACCCCCAGAAGGTCTTGGCGCTTCTCCACCTGGGGTCCCTCAGACAGCGAAGGTCTCAGCAACTTCAGCATGGTCATGACTAGTACCAGCCCATTCAAGCCCACGATGACCAGCACCGGCCCCACAAAGGTATAGAGCGCCCCTCCTTTCCCATCCAACCAGCATGCCCCCTCCCCCAGGTATTGCCCTCGAGGTAGATAGAGGCCCAGGGCGATACCTGCAAACGCCATCGGGCACAGGTAGCCGAGAACCACCATGAGGGACAGTACTCGGCGCTTGGACAGCTGATGGAAGACAAAGAGCAACTGGTGGGCCAACATCAGGGCCTGAGCCAGCATCCAGAAAAAGGTGGCCAGGTAGAGGAAATGACAGAGGAAGGCGGCAGCCAGGCAGAGTGGGCTTCCGGGCCCGGGAGGAAGCAGTGGGGCTCCCAGGAAGCAAGTGTCAGCGGCCAGCAGGCAGAGCACCACGTTGAGTAGGGCTGCATGGCGTAAGTAGGCGACTTTGTTCCGTACCACGACTCTCCACACCAGCCGGTACACACCCAGGCACACAAGCAGTGCCAGAATGGAGGCCCCCAAGCCCATCTGACTCAGGAGCTCCAGGGTGGGGTTTTCTGGAACAGTGTGCCGGGACATGAGAATGGAGAAAGCAGTGAGGTGCCTACAGATACACTGAGTGGCAGAGCTGGCATTGGCTGCCCGCACCAGGCACCCTTCCTCTGACCAGCCCCCGCTGCCCTGGAAGAGATGGTGGTCCCAGAAGACACAGTGAAGAGTGCTATCTCTCTCCCCAAAGTCCATGAGTACTTCCCCCTGGTTGAAGGCCTGGCCACCTGCCATGATGGAGATGGCGAGGACCAGACCTGGAGTGGCATAGAGGGAGTCCCCCAGCCCCGGTCCATAGTTGGAGGGTAGAAGGTGGTCCAGCTTTCGCAGCACCAGGCCAGTAACAGTGATGTTATTATTACTAGCAGCCAGTGGGGCCAGTGAGTGCCTGGGAATATGTGCTTGCAGCGGGGGCTGAGTGGAGAAGGAGACTCTGTAGTCAGCAGGAAGTGCAGGGCTCAGGAGCTGGGTCTGCATCTGCACATTGGGCAAGCTGAAGATGAAGGGGTGACCTTCTGGGCACAGGCTGCCTGCCAGGGTCTCCACAGCCAGCAGGAGATCTGAGCTCGCCGAGGGCGTCTGGACCTGGGCCGCGGTCCACAGAGAACTGTTGTCCATCTCTAGGACCTTGTCAGTGGTTTTCAGGAGAGCCTGTGCCACCCAACAGAGAGAGGAGCCCTAGCTGCTAGCGCCCGCAGCACTGAGCCAGGGGCACTAGGATACATAGGCCCCCAAACCTACATTTCTTCATTCACTGCAAGACCCGAGGTTGGAGAGAAAGGGGGAAAAGAAGGCAGGCTTCTGAAGGGAGAGTTTTTAGCTAGGAAGAATGGGGGTGCTGTTCAGCTAACCCCTGGAGCATCTTCAAGTATGTGGTCTCCTGAAGTACATCCCACCCCTCCATCTGACAGCCCTTCATCCTCCTCCATCCCTTGGGGTCAGCCAGGTCCTGAAGGGGCCTTCTTCAGTGTTTTGATCCCTATATAAGTCTGAAAAGCAGGAATGGTGATAGAGGGCACAATGTTCTGAATTAGAGAGTCACGTGCATGTCTGTACACCAACATGTGATACGTATTCCCAGACGGGAAGGGTATGTAGTGTCATAGCCCCTAGTTGTCCTTTTGGCTGCAGCCTACGGGTCACCAACTGATGCCTACACCGAGAGCTGGTTTAGAGGACTCCAGTAAAGCCAATTGTGTTTGAGTGTCTTCATACAGTTACCTGTATGTGTGCATGCGTGTGTAGGGGGAATTCATGTCATATCCACATATCTGTGTGCGAATGTATACACTGAACTCATGTCTGTACACACCGTCCTCAATCTCCCATGTTCTTCTCAGAGTCAAGTCTTCTCCACATTCCATAGCCTTAAAGACTGGAGTCCAAGAGGAGAGATGGACCACAGGAACAGACACTCAGACTCTAGAATGATCCATCGTCTGACAGCCCATGGTGATGTCAGAGGGACAGAGGTGCCCAAAGGTGAAAAACTTCTAGCCCCCTCTACCCAGCTGGCTCCTGGTGTGGCTCAGAGACCTTACCTCCAGGGCACTGCGGTTAAGCTGTGTTCTGGTGTCTGCCACCACCTTGGCCAAGTACGTCATGGTGCCGAGCAGAGCTAGTAAGTCAGAAGGTGAGCTCACCACCGCCGTCTGCTCCAGCAGCTGGGCCAGGCTCTCCGGTACCTCTTCAGCAGGGCAGCCCTGGCCTGCCCACAGCAACTGAGATAGACAAGACTGCAATGGGGCTGGGGTTGGGCGGGGGGAGTGAGTCCTCACCAGAGAGGGGCCACCTCCTCCCCCATCCAACTCCTTCCTCCCCATAGCCACCCCCCACCCAAGGGATCAGGAAGCAGAGAGCAGAAAGGGCCATGTGGATGGAGCTGACAGCAATGTTAGTGGAAGGGACCCTTGATAGATGAAGGTTTGGGAACAGCACCCTCCCACCGATGAGAATCCTAGCCACTCAAAGGCCCCCACACCTACTTCTTGGCTCTGCTAGGGCTCCGATTCAGAGAAGCTGAATAACCTCTGGGCTAGGCCTCAGGAGGAAAGGGTTCTAGAGCTGGGTCCTGAGTGAGGAAGGGGTAGGTCATGGAGGGTGTAGCATGTGGGCAGTAGGGCCCCAAGCTCTACCTGGGCTCTCTGTAGCAAGTCTAGGAGCCCCGTGTCTATGCAGCTGTCGTGGATGGGCCCCCAGACCCCATCAGGCCCACATGTCCTCTTCACCATCCCCGTCCTGTTCACGGGACATGGGGCCTGTGCCACATAGCCAGCCTTGGTGATGTTCCAGGCAACAGCTGAGGAGTCCTCAGGGCAGGTAATGTCTCCATCTGAAGAATGACATCAGGGAAGGCTCAGCAGCCGCAGTCTAGCTGAGCCTTTCTTTGGGCAGAGGCCCAGAGCGACCTCCGGGGCCTGGCCCTGTTGCCCGGGGTAGCGAAACATTAGGAAAGAGTGCCCAGGGCAAGCCGGTGAGAGGTCAGCCAGCTGGACCTTAAGCCCCACATACCCTGGATGATGGTGACCGAGATGGGGACCCTGAGAGGGGTCAGTCCTGGGCTCTGCAGGTCACAGGTGTATGTGGTATCGACTGTAGGGCAGTGCTGAGTGGCCAGGACAAGGCAGTGGTCCCCTGGCTTGTTGAATAAGGAGGCTGAGGGTGAGACGAGAGAAGGGAGCCATCCGTCACTGGACCAGGAACAGACCTCGAACCCAGCAGGCCCGGCTTGGCCGGTTTGGCCTTTCTAGCAATTTCAGAAGTAGATTGAGCAGTGGGCAAGAGCAGAGCAGTATGAGGGCATCAAATTACTGAAGGTTGAGTTCAGATTTGGGTGAAGGCCCCTAGGGATCTCTAACTAGCCCCAGGGCTTTAGCCAGAGTTTCCTCATTCGTAAAATGGAGCTATCATTAAACGAACCTCAGAGAGTTTAACAAGATTGTCTGGATAACAACATTTAGCAGAAAGTTATCTACACCCATCTGGTTATTATTGTATCCATTTAATTGGGATTGCTCTGTCACAGAGAATTTCAAACTGGTATGCCACAGGAATTTTTAAAACCTGTAGTAGCAGACTAGTCAGGGGCAATGACCTCTCTTCCCTTAGACTGTCAAATAAAAAAATGACAACAGCCAACACAATAACCGTCTGGGGTGAATGAATCAAAATTATACCTATTTTTTGATCAGATTGGCAAAAAATATATATTTTTTGGTGTGTTGCAGAATTTTAGTAATTAGTTTAGTATGCCACGAGATGAAAAAGATAGAAAATCGCTGCTCTATTGGGTAAAAATTGTGTTGGGCTTGGACCTGGAACCCCTGCATTGAACTGCAGCCTCTGCTTCTGGTGAGTTGGAGACAACTAGCGGCCCCCTCTCCCCTGTCCCCAACAGCCACGGCAGGCGCCTTTGCATACCTTCACTGCCCTCTCTGGGGCTCCAGGAAGCCACGTAGCCGAGGGGTGTTGGGGGAATGCAGCAGCTCAGCTGGAAGCCAGGGGAGGTGGCACAGGAGATGGAGAGCTGGTCTGGAAGTTGAGTTACATCGGCCGCCCGCAGCGGTACCCTTACTACCTGGTACAGCTCCCACCGGAATCCCCGGGCCTCAAAGCAGCATATGTACTCGCCTGCAGACACAGGACCTTCTTAGTCCAGGCTCCGCTTAACTTCAGCAAGAAAAATCCCTACCCTCAAAAGGATTTCTAGGACGAAGAAGAGATTTGGAGAAGAGGCTCCTGACCCCTTTTTATTAGGTTGTAGCCATGAATTCTAAAGTGAATCTGTCTCTCCCTGACCCGCGTGGCTCAGTTGGTTGGGTGTCATCCTGCAAACTGAAAGGTCACTAGTTTGGTTCCCGGTCAGGGCACTTGCCTGGGTTGCGGGCTTGTTCTCAGGTTGGGGTGCATGGGAGAGGCAACGGATCGATGTTTCTCTCCCTCTCTCCCTCCCATCCCCTATCTCTAAAAATAAATAAATAAAATCTTTTAAAAAATAAATAAATGAAGTGGACCTTTCTCCCTCCAGCAGAAGCTCTTCCTGTACCATGCCCTACCACTGAACCAGCTTGAAGAAAAGTACTCATCTGTTAAAATGGAGACCATATTTTCAGCATTTTTCTTGATAAATTTGCACATTGATGGGACTCTTAAGCTTTATTGCTCCCAAATGAATAAATAGAAAGATGAAAAGGGAAAGGAAGAGCAGAAAAGAAAAGACAGAAGGAGGAGAGAAGAGGAAGTGGAAGGGAAGAGGGAGGAGGAGGGAAGGACTGGCTGGTTACCTTCCCACTTATGGGAGATGTTAACGATGCTGAGGCCAGTCTGGCGCTGGCTAGATGTCAGGGACACATGTGTTCCTGGCTGCAGGAGGATGGGCCTGGGATTCCCTGTGTGGCGCTGCAGGAACCAGTTCAGGTTGGTGGTCTCATGGCTCGTGAGGAGGGTCAAGTTCAGTGTGTTGCCAGGCATCTGCAGCCAGGAGTTCAGGCTCAGGGTGCCTGGGACTGAAAGGAGGCAGGAGACAGAGGACCACTGCAGCAGAAACTCCAGGCGGCTAAGCTGTGACACTTCCCCATCTTCTGAAGCCTATCCCTCCACATTCCCTCCCCACCTAGCTTTTTTTAGTTTACTTTGTCCCTGGAGGACTGTGGCTGCTGCAGTCCAGCCTGGAAGACCCTATCTGTCATTGGGAATGGAACAGGGAACTTTTTGACCTATGACCTCCCCTCTTCCAGTGAGGAAACTTTCTCCCTCTGTCCATATGTCTCCAGAGCCCCACTGTTCGCTAGTCTCGCTACTCAGGTCCCAAGCTTGGGGCCTGTGACTCGCTGTGATGGCTGGTGTCTTCTCCCAGCCAGAGGACCCTTTGGGCTTGGGCCAGCTTGCAGAAATACAGGAACGAAGGAAGAAAAAAAACGCAGAGAAGCCTTCTTTCACTTGGGCCCATTGGTGTCCAAGCTCTCAGCTCTCCTCACCAGGTGGCAGCAACTGGCAGTACCCAGCTTCCGGATGGCTGAAGATAAGACAGTTGCAGGGTTGGTGGTTGTAGGGCGGTTGGCAAGGATCATGGTGGGAGCAGACACTGGCATTCCACCGGTATCCAGACAGGCAAGTACAGTAGGTAAACCCATCGGGCTTTACGGCACACTCTGTGACAGAGAAGGGGAGTGAGAAGTGGGCAGGCTGTCTGAGAAAGCCACTTGGGCAGGACCAACCACCGCCTGATGCCTGAGAGATCTGGGGCTGGGTATCTGGAACAATCCCAAAGTCATGGGCACATCGGGACGGCCTCCTCAGCGAGGGTTCAAAGCAGCGGAGGTCATGCGCTCCCAAAGACATCCGGGGTCGGGGTGGAGAAGTCCAGGTCTCCTACCACCTGCCCCTTGGGTCCTCTGTTTAGAAGATGGGGACATGGAGCAGGTGGGAAACGGTCTCTCTGGTGGGAAAGTGAGGAAGGAGCTGGACCATGCAGACAGACCTCCAGGAAATACGGAGCTCCCAGGCAGGCTGGCTGCAGGAGGGCTGGGAGGCCCACTCTCCCTTCACTCTGAGCCCCCTTGCCATGCAGATGGTGGCCTTGAGAGGCAGGACCCAGTGGAATATCCCCCCTACCTGTCGTGAGGCTGAGGCCAGCGAGAGCCCTTGGGGAAGAGGAAGCCGAGGCAGGGGGCAGAGTCAGGGGCATGGAGAGTGCGGCTGGCCAGGCCTCGTTGGAGAAGTCCAGCTGCACATAGACTGAGGCCAGGACTGATTCTATAGGAGAAGAGGGGACAGCTGGAGGGGGGAGGCAGGGAGGTTGTGGGCCGGTTCCTGTGTCTAGCTGGTCACTGCCAGGAGCCCGGCGCAGATCCCACCTCCCATAGTCCATCCAGGTGCAGTGAGGGCTCAGGAACAATTACTCCTCATCCAGTTTTATGTCACTCTCCCAACAACCCCCATCTTATAGGTGAGGATCTCATAGAGGAATGGTTTTCTCAAGGCCTCACAGCTTGAGACCCGGTGAATGGACCTGGCTGACCAGTGCCAGGTCTGGTCCTCTCTCTTTACCCACCACCCTGTGCTGCGGCCCCTCCCAGGGCTCTCTTTCCACCTCACTCGCTGCTCCCACTCCTCCTCCTCGGTCCACTCACCACCTGCTCCACTGTCTTGGTCCAGATGCTGCCCAGGTTCCCCTCCTGCCCCACTGGGTCCCTAGAACAGAGCACAGAGGAGAGGTTCTGAGGAGAGGCTGACACCAAGATTCTTTTGGGGTCAGCTTCTTCTCCAACTGGCCTGGGGGACAGCCTGGCCAACCTGCTGGCATGACAGTCTCTTGGAAGGGCCTCTTTTTAAAATGCTATTTTTTGCCTGGAGTTAAGTGGAACATCAGGAAGGGGGAGAAGGCTCCTGGCATGAGGTTCGAGGGATGCAGGTCCAGGGACCCACCAGGGCCTGAACCCGGGAAACAGGCACAGCCCAGAGAGTCAACACGCTTTGCTTAATTCCTTCCTGAATTTACCTATCCCTGGGCCTCGAGGCTAATTGAAATGGCTGGGTCTGGAGCTCCAGGGGGAGGGCTGGGCAGAGTGGGCTGGGGCCCAGAGGCTTGGGGACTTCTAGTTCCCCAGAGGACTTGTCACTGTGGTGAGCAGAAGCAGCATCTTCCCTTAATCCCTAGTTCCTGGGTTCCTGTAAATGATTTCTCACCAACTCCCCCCTTGCTCAAAATTGCATGTGTGTATGTGGATATCTACCTAAAAACAGATATGGATATAGATAAGGATATGGATGGAGATGGAGATAGACATACCATGTGGGAGCAAACACAGTTGAAAAAGCTCTAATCTAGACTTGGCCGCCTTTCCTCAGATTCTCTCCTCTCTGTGGTAATGGTCCCCAAATTTGGAAAGCTTCTCTTTTCATGTTTACAGTGCAAGCTTTACTGGAAAAGCCTTCATCCAAAGTGCAGCAGGCATCCCTGGAGTTCCCAGGGACTCAAATACGGAAACAAAGCTATTCCCACACTCCGGGATATAGATTGAACTCTCAGAGACCTTATAACAAACTGACCTCTTTTTTGAAGCCCTTTTCCCTCCACCTATCATTTCATCCCACACCTTTACTGCCTCTCACGCCCGGATGTCCTCATCATTGCCTCTGCAGACCTTCCCAGGACCTGTACCCCCATCTTACTCACAGGTGGGGATGCTCGGGCCCCTGGTGACCCCACCAGGGGGAGAGTCATGGCCAGCAGGAGCAGGGTGGCAGCCGAGCGGACCATGGCTCAGGGAAGCAGTCCTCCAGAGCCCTCCCTCTGCTGCATGATGCAAATTTCCCGGGGAAGAGCTGGCGGGCAGGGCAGTGCACAGGTGGGATGGGAGGGAGGAGTGGAAGGGAGCCAGGGCTGAACTT
Source organism: Mormoops blainvillei (assembly GCA_004026545.1). Classification (NCBI taxonomy): domain Eukaryota; kingdom Metazoa; phylum Chordata; class Mammalia; order Chiroptera; family Mormoopidae; genus Mormoops; species Mormoops blainvillei. The sequence continues at coordinate 112,628 of PVJD01004449.1, read as the reverse complement.
ACAGAGGAAGTGCTGCAGCCTATGACTGGGACAAACGAGCATCCAGATCACTGTGGGTCCACCTGGAGCCCATGTGCCCCCATGAGAGGAGTCAGACTAGATTCCCCCCGGGGTCTAGACCAAGGACTTGGTGAGTAGGAGAGGACTTAGGGGTCCAAGGTCAAAACCAGCAATGTGTCAGTAAAGTCAGGTTCAGTAACATCTCCAAGGACCTGGGAAATCTGGATTGTTCTTGGCATGAAACATGTGGCAAAATTCATTCTTTATCTCCTACTACCAGGGCAGAAGGAACATGGTGCTGCAGTTGCTAATGACTTGATTCAAACCACTACCAGTGAACCAGATGTCCTTCAGAAAGTCCTAACTTGGAAGGAGACTGAGATGTCATTGTTCTATGTTTCTTGTATCTTGTATCTTCAGTAAATATATCTGTTTTTCATATTACATGGCTGGATATATTCTGGACGGAGCTTATGTACTACTGATAGTGCTGCAATAAACAAAAGGATGTATTTATCTTTTTGAATTTGTGCTTTGGAATTCTTCCAATACATATTTAGAAGTAGACTTGCTGGATCATAAGGTACTTCTATTTTTAATTTTTTGAGGAAACTCCATATTGTTTTCCATAGTGGCTGCGCCAATTTGTAATCCCACAAACAGTGTATGAGGGTTCTCTTCTCTCCACATCCTTACCAACACTTGTTGTTTGTTGATTTATTCAGAGCCATTCTGACAGGTGTGAGGTGATATCTCATCTTAATTTTAACTTGCACTTCTCTGATGATGAGTGATGCTGAGCATCTTTTCACATGTCTATTGGCCATCTGTACATCCTCTTTGGAGAAATGTCTATTCAGACCCTGGGTTGTTTTTTCAGTGTTATGTTGTATAAGTTCTTTATATTAGGTATCTTAGATAACAACCCCTTATCAAATATATTATTGGTAAATATCTTCTCCCATTTGGTAGGTTGTCTTTTTGTTTTGCCCATAGTTTCCTTTGCTGTGCAAAAACTTTTTAGTTTGATATAATCTCATTTGTTTTTCTTGTTTCCTTTGAAAGGGCTAATCTCCTTAATCTAAGGCTTTTTTATTTTACACATCAGTAAGACAGAAAATAACTTTAAAAAATAGGAACAGGTAGCTTACTGAAAAAGAAATAGTTTGATAAACATTAAAAACAACCAATTCAAGATATAAGAAATGCAAATAAGTAATAAGAAAATACTCTGTCAGCTACCAATTACCAAAAGACAAGATATTGATTATAATCAGTATTGAAATATACTTGTGCATGGGTACAAAAATATGTGTATAAGGATGTTTAAGGCAGAGTCGTTTGTGAAAGCAAATGAGTTCTGTCCATTCCAAAGGAATTAGTTAAGTAAGTATGGGATTTCCAAACAACAGAACATTGTGGGGGAAAAAATAGTAAAGTAGCTCTAAGAGGCCTTAAGTAATATTTGCATTAAGTGAATCAATAAATAAATGAGACACATCAAGACATTAACCGTGGTTCTTGTTAGGGTGGTTGGTACATGGGCTGTGAAAGAATTCACAAAGAGAAGAAAGTGTAGAGAATAAAGTTCTACACTTATTCACTGTCCAAGAAAGGAGGAGGGCATGGTGCGGAGAGAGGCACAGCAGTGAGGGGCGGGGGCTTTGAGCTTTTATTGAATTATAATTGGATTGAGAGAGGGGGCTGCTGTCGTGAGACCCTTGGGCTGTGGGAGGGCATTGTAACTTGAGGCTGTAGTATAACATTCTTCCAATGTTATCTTCTGTCTGTGGCTGTAGGGAGCAGTTAGTCACTTTCTGTTCTTGCTTTCCAGTCCTGGGGACATAAACTCAGAAGAGTAGAATGGCAGTCACGTTTAACTAGGTCATAGGCCAGCTCAGCAAATGGTGCCTCGGCAGCAAATGGCACTAACTTTATCTTTTCAGTTGTAACTAAATGGTAGGATTTGTACCTTTTTGTTCTTTTCTGTATTTTTCCCTTTTGTGTTCTATGATGCAAAGAAACCTTAATAAAAATATCAAGCTTTGCCCTGGCTGGTGTGACTCAGTGGATTGAGTGCCGGCCTGAGAACCAAGATTCTCAGTCTAGGACACATGCCTGGGTTGCTGGCTGGGTGCCCAGCCAGGGCGGGAGCGGGGGCGTGGTTGCCGCGGGGGTTGCACGTGAGAGGCAACCACACATTCCTGTTTCTCTCCCTCTCTTTCTCCCTCCCTTCTCCCCTCATAAAAACAAAATAAATAAAACCTTTTTAAAAAAATATCAAGTCTCAACTTTTTTCTCATACACCAACCCGGTTCAGAGTCCTTCGGTTACACCCCTGTGTCTCCCACCAGTTGTCAGGAAGTTCCCGTGGGCCTGAATCAGATCTTGGGCCTCGGGTGGGGTTCAAACAGGTACTTATTGCTACCTACTCCCAAGTTCAAGGCCATAAGGCAATTGACCTTTGTCCCTCTATATACAGAATGGTATTTTGAAACCAGTAAGTTTTTACTCCTACTGACAGCTTCTCTGAGCTCCAAGTTGCACCCTGGTCAAAGAAAGTTCCCTTTCTATTCCTTTGTGCTTTGATCCCTTCAGGCCATGTCAGCTGGGGCCTTTGATAACAAAGGTTTGCAATCCAGGCTTCTCTTATCTGTATCCTGTATCCAAACAAACTATCTTAAACCTTCCCTTACTACGGAAACTATTAATAGGTTACTAAAGAATAAAGGTAACTTAGACATTTATCCTATCGGAATCCTAACTTCTTATTTTCTTTCCACCTGCCACGGCATTAAGTTATTAGAAATATTAAATGATAGATTGTTGGAGTGGGAAGGGACCTTAGCTGAGGTGTCATCTACTTCAACTCTCACTTTACAGAAAAGGAAAAGGAACCAAGAGGGAAAATGGACTTGGGGAAGACCACACAGCTGGCAAATGGTGGCCCCAGAGGACCAAAGGCCAGGTCTTCTGACTTAGAGTCTAGGGAATCTAGATAGAGAGAATTAAGATAGACCAACTTAAATATAGAATAATAGAAACTTCTGGCTGTAAAAATGAATTACAAATAATATAAGATAGAATTTGATTCTATGAGGAAGGCAGTTCTTCAAAAAGTCTTCCTAAGGAGGAAAGGAAATGAATATAAGATACAAATAGGAGTTTATGGAAAGTGTGTGGATGAGAATCAAACCGTCCTTTGAAAGTCACCTCATGAATACCTTACTGATCTAGAGGTCCTTTCAGCAAATTCGGCAAATGTGACCATTTGGAACTCAACTGAGATTTACAAAGCAGGCCTGTGAGCAGCAAAACAGGTCACAGAGATATTGTATTGAAGGGTGTAGCCAAGGGAAGGAACTAAAAGGCGTCTAAACTGGAAAATAAAAGTGAAATTATCTTTACTCACAGATGATGTGATCTTATATTTAGAACATCCTAAGGAATCCACTAAAAAACTATTAGAGCTAATTAAAGTTCAGCAAAGTTGCAAGGATACAAGAACAATATGCAAAAGATCATATTGTTTTTGTGAAAATTAATACATGAAACCTCATTTAAAATGGTGAAAGGAGGCAAGAAGAGAGAATTCTCACACCTGTCAATGCACACTACTGACACCAAGACTAAACGTATCTTGGTGTATATGCCAAAGTATGATTTGGGCAGAGAGATCATGACAGCTCCTATGACATACAGTATGCACAGAGGAGGGGAAAGAGCATAGCTTTTCACCCAGATATATAATGGGGTGCTGAGCTAGGGGTTCCCCCAAAATGGAGAAAACCTCCACAGCTATCCCTTGGGGGATGCGGGAAGCAGAGCAGGGCCAGGGAGAGCTACTTTGTGTATCTAAAAAGCTTGGTCAGTGTTTTAGTAATGTTAAAAGCTGTGTTTGCTCGAGCAGGGGAGATGGGCAGGACTCTAACCCCGGATGCAGCGTAGCCTGAGGGGCTTCCTCTGCCTGCAAGCAGGGCTCGGAGGCCGCTTCTGAGTCGAGGGCCCACACTTGCCCTGACTAACAACGGCAGCACAGCGGAGAAGGTCAGCAGAAACCAGACTACTGGTAGGTGTAACCCAGGGTGAGAGGAGTCAGAAAAGGGGTCAGAGAGGAAGATCTGGGCTGGGATTTAAACCCAGTTGGCACCCATGCTGGGGCTTAACCATGTGGTTTGGGAGCAGAGAGGGGGCTCTTTTGACCATGCAGCTTAGAAAGCAGGAAAGCAAGATGCAGCAGTCACGTGGAGCTCTCTCTCTTGGCCACAAGGTTTGAAAGAATGCTGAAGGACTCCCGCCGGCCCACCACAAGGACGTATCACATGGTTTTGGATTAAGAATGGGCGCCTAGCCAACCTATGGACTTCTATTTCTACCCCTGACTGGCCTGGTTTGGCAAGGGGAGGCACAACTGTGTGTGTGTGTTTGTGGGTGTTTTAAAGGGACTTTGGGATTTAATGGTGTCATTCCACCATTACTCTAAACCTGCATAACTTTTGAATAGATAACTCCTTTCCTTTTTACCAAACTCTGGCATTTAGAGCGACAGTTCTTAATCAGCAGTGAGCAAAAAGAACCATGGAGTAACAAGACCCCCAGGGCAAGGGGTATTTTCTGTAACAGTTAAAGTAATAGCTAATCAGCTAATCCTTGGGTGAGGCAGGAAATTCTAATACAGAAAGTACTTGTTTAAAATTGTTTGATGCAAAAAAGAAAGAAAGAAAAAGAAAGAAAGAAAGAAAGAAAGAAAGAAAGAAAGAAAGAAAGAAAGAAAGAAAATGTGTTTGATGCCAAGAAATGCATGATCTGTGAAGTACATGACATTAAGAGGCACTTTAACACAAACCCTGGTGCTGTATAAGTCTTTATAAAAACTAGGGATACTGCCCTGGCTGGTGTGGTTCAGTGGATTGAGTGTTGACCTGTGAACCAAACGGTTGCTGGTTCAATTCCCCATCAGGTCACATGCCTGGGCTGCTAGCTAGGTCCGCATGGGGGGCGTGTGAGAAGCAACCACACATTAAATTTCTCTCCCGCTCCTTCTCCCTCCATCACCCTCTCTCTAAAAATAAATAAATAAAATCTTAAAATTAGGGATATTTATGACATCAAAAAATTTACAGAGGTGGTATAAAGTGATTCAGAAAGAGAAGTAAGAATTTCAGATCTCATGACTTAAGTATCTAACTCTGGATTCTAGAATGAGATCCCTCGTTCGCCGCTTGGGATAGTACTGAAAACCCTGCCTGAATCAGCATTTATGTTCAAGTATATGCTCTAAAGCACAACTTAAGAGAAGCTAAAGACACTCATGGGATTTCTTTTGATTGTTATGGGATGCAGGGAAGACCAGGACATTAGAGAACAGAATTTTTTCTTCTAAAGATAAAATAGTTTCAAATCCTCTAAGCCAGGGGCCTGCTTGATTTTAATGTATAAGTGAGGCTATCAAAATCTAAATAAGCAAGTATCTGTTAAGCAACATTTCCTATCTATTTAGACCCATCTATAAAATAATTTTATAATTTTGGAGGTGTAAAATTGAAACCAGAAAACCCAGCATTCGTGCTGCCCGTCACCACCAGACCCAACAAGCAGAGATGGGGACTGAATCTTTATGGGAGCTTTATTCAGATGACCGGTGATCTGAGAAGACCGCGGGTTATGTACCCTAACAGACCGTCTTATATTACATTTGAAACAGGTCCTTTAAAAGATTTTATTTATTTTATTTTTAGACAGAGAGGAGGGGAGGGAGAAAGAGAGGAAGAGAAACATCAATGTGTGGTTGCCTCTCACACCCCCACCCCACTCCACACGGGGGACCTGGCCTGCAACCCAGGCACGTGCCCTGACTGGGAATCAAACTGGTGACCCTTTGGTTCGCAGGTCAACGCTCAACCTACTGAGGCACACCAGCCAGGGCTGAAACCAACCCTTTTTTATAAGGAGAAGAAAAATGCAGGTAAGGGGATTGGAATTCAGGGCAAGGTTAATCAGCTACAAAGCTATAGCATTCTTTCATCTGTTGAATGGTGATTCTTTATCTGTGTCCTGGGCGGTAGAAGTCTCTCCCTGGAGCACAATGGCTCAGATACCATCTTAATTACTAAGCTTCTTGACTATCACCTAAAACTAAAATTTTCTAACTATCGAGTCCCCCAGCAAAATGGCTTTCCTAAGCATACAATGAAATCCTGAAAAAAATATAGGATAAGATAACTGATTTGAGTATGAAAAATATGAGCTATCTTATACAAACCACAAAAGCCTATAAGGTGGTAATATTACTCCATGAGAGAAGAACAATTTTTTCTATTAGCAAACAACTACATGTTCCGGTTTGAGAAAGGATAAGTAGTGGAAATGCAGACATAGACAGTCAGCTGGAGGTCAGCATCAGCTTCATTATTGCAAAGCTGTGCAGGAGAAGGTGGCTTGGATCTCAGGCAGAGGCACCTCCTGGTACATGCACCTTGAACGGAATTTACTTACTCAGTCACTGATACCGCTGGCCTGTCCAGGTCTCCCTTATGCGGGCAGGGGAGCTGAGAAAGCCGGGAGGATGGGCCACTTCAAAAGAGGGCGCAGTCCGAGCTCATTCCCTGAGTCTTCCCAGTCAGATAAGTCACGTTTTGCTTGGGGAAAGGGGAGAGGGAGTAGAGACCATGGCCTTCTGGGGAGTGGAAGTTTCCTCCCCGTGGAACCCTGAGAAGAAAGGAATGAGCATTCCTTGCCAACACTATGCAGTAATGATTATGGCAAAATTTTAATACTCTAAGTGAGAGAGGAAGTTGAAAAACTTCATTGAGCTAATGTCAAAATATATAAATTAGTAAATTTTATAAAATCAGTAAACCTAGAAAACATGTTTGAATACCTTGTTAGAAGCCCTACAGAGGTGTGTGCCAAGGGCAAAAGACAGTATGTACATGTGCCAGGGACCCACTGTTTCTGCTCCTGTTCCACTGCTTTTTTTTTTTTAATTGTTGTTCTATTACCGTTGTCCCAATTTTCCTCTGTTGCTCTCCGTTGCCCCGCTCCCCACCCCCAGTCAATCCCCACCCTGTCGTCCATGTCAATGGGTGGCTTATACTCGTTCTTTAACCAGACCCTTTCTTCCCCTATCCCCTCTCCCTCCCTTCCGGTCCCTGTCAGTTTGTTCCTTGTTTCCACGCCTCTGGTTCTATTTTGCTCGTTTGTTTGTTTTGTTCATTAGGTTCCTGTTACAGGTGAGATCATGTGGTATTTGTCTTTCACCACCTGGCTAATTTCACTTAGCAAAACAATAGGGAACGCTTCACAAATTTGCGTGTCATCCTTGCGTAAGGGCCATGCTAATCTTTTCCGTATGGTTCCAATGTCAGTATATGTGCTGCCCAAGTGAGCACTCCACTTACTTTCTTACTCACTTCCTAGAGACTGTCCTTCACCCACAATTAAAGTTTACCGTGGAAATCATTTTATACAAGGTTCCCTGGTCCCCTTGACTACAATAATTTTGGAGCTGGGACCTCGCGAGGGCCTAAAGTTGGAGCTGCAACAAGTGGAACTCAGCAGCTATGGGCTTTCCCCTACGTGGACTGGGAAAATGGTCTGAGCTCACAGGAAAAGTGAAGCTAGTGTACAGACAGAAACAGAAACAGAAACAGGCACGAAGGGGGTCCGTTGTTTTAACTTTATTTTATTCCTGATGCTCTTTTGTTCTCCTGAGCTGGAGCTCCATCGGAGACCGCAACTTCTTTTCATTATTTCCCTTTTCGCTTGAGACAGATAGAGCAGGCTTCTGTTATTTGCAGCTGAAAGGACGTGTCCTGCCATACGCTCAGGAAAGCCAAAGAAGCTGCGATGGTGGAAACGTGGTTGTTATAGTAAGGCACGGGATTAAAGAGCCCTGTGATTCAAGACCACCACTTCATCTTTCTAGATTGCAGTTTTCACATCAATAAAATAAAGGAGTTAAATTAGATGACCTTCGTGGCAATTTTAAGATGTTGTTTCACTTCCTTCTGGCCTTCATGATTTCTCTCTCTCCCTCTCTCTTTTTTTTTTTTAAAGGAATATAGGTTTAATCTTCTTATATTTGCCCTGAAATTTATCAAATTCAATATCCTTGGATTTTTATTTGTGCTGGGGGACTCAAAAGTTGGAAAATCTTTGTTTTAGGTGATAGTCAATAAGCTTAGTAGCCTTTAATGCAGGTGAAAAGCTGCTGTTTCAGGAGTTGAAGGTATGACCCCCCCCTCCCCGAGCCCCAAGGAGAACAGACAAGCCTTTCCACCTTTGTGCTCCAGGAGGACCGCAAGCCATCAAGATGGAATCTGAGCCATTGTGCTCCAAGGGGGAGAATCGCCAGTCAACAGATGAAAGAAAACTGCAGCTTTTTCTCTGATTAACCTTTTACCTGAATTCCAAACCCCTTACCTATATTTTTCTTCTCCTTATAAAAAAGGGTGGTTTGAAATGGAATGTAAGACTGCCTGTTAGGGCACAGAACAGGTCCTCCCAGATGTGGCCGTGTGAATAAAGCGCCCCCAGAGAGTCAATCATTGTTTGTGCTAATTGGTTCTGGTAGTGAGAGGCGGCAGGAACGCCGGGTTGTCCGGTTTCATTTATAGGCATATACTCAAGACAGTTTTACATACATATTCCATGAGACATATATAAAAATGTTCTTAGGAGACATTAAAAGCACAGTTCTGGCCCTGGCCAGGTAGCTCAGTTGGTTAGAGAGTCACCCTGAAATGCCAAATTGTGGTGGTTTTGATCCCCAGTCAGGGCACATAGTTGAGATTTCCTGGTTCTTCATATGTCAAGTAATATTGGAATGCATCCTGGACACTTGGTATTATGTTACAAGACCATGGGTCTTGCTTAAACTCTATGGGAAATGTTGCTGTTTTTGTGTTAGTAGGTAATTGATCTGCTTTGGTTCAGGCCACAAGTTCCGACCAACCCCGTGTGGACTGTTTTTAACATCACTTCTTTCAAAGTCTTTGCAGGGCTATTCAGATCTACTGCATAGATGTGCCACCCAGTGGCCAGTCTGGGACCCAGGTGATGATCTACCTCTTCATGCAGTTCTGAGTCTGTGGTAGGCTATTTAGGTCAGACCCAAGCATGTCCAACTAGGAGAGGATCTCAGGAGTTCATAAAACTCTATGGGGTCATCTTCCTTAACTCCTCTCAAGTTACTCGTTTCCCTGAAATAATACTCTAGTCAGAATACCACGTACACATTCTTTCTGCCATTGAGACGCAGATGGAGGAGGTATGTACGTCAATGGCATTGATTACTCAGTGAAACTATGACAGAATGTCTGTGTCCTGTAAAGTTAGGAACACGGTGACGATTTGTTTTGCCTCTGTCACGGTAGAAAGAAAGCTTCTCAGGCTTGTCCTAAACCTTCTGTAGACTGTGGGGCAATGTCCCTGGCCAGCTGGCCAGCATTTCACAACCTTTTCCAGCTACAAACTTACCTGTAAAACACTACAATACTTGAGAAATTCTTTGCAATAGAGGATATTTCATTTCAAATTCCGCAGAAACAGTGATGAAACCCTTCAGCTGGAAAAACCCAAGGCAAATCTCTTCACCTTTTGAAAATATGCAGATATTGGAATGAACTTTAATGAATGCAGGTGAATCCTGATCCAAATTATATATGAATTGATAGGTTTTTGCCAAAAACAATCACTGTAACTTAGCCTATTTTTACCAACCATATTCCTTAAACTTGGATTCAGTTTTAATTTTGAAAAAGGAAGAAATTGTCTCACCTCTGGAACTACCTCAAATGAAAGAACATAAGAATCAGAGGAACGGATGTGGCGTGTTGTCCATATATAGCTTGGCAGTCTGAGGTATGGGCTCCAGGAGACATGTTTCTGGAAGATACATGTGGTTGACTCTGTGGGCATACCCCAAAAATGGAACTTTGCAAACTTTCTGTGATTAAGTATCTCTGACTTTCCCACCTGGTTGTAAGTTGTAGTTGTCGACACTGAAGATGACATTTGCTAAAATCTAAACAGTTGTTTCTGATCACTTATTAATGTGATTTTCTGATTTTTTTTCACCTGAAAATTTTAAAACATACTTTAACCAAAATATTTTCATAGTTTATACTACAGTATTCTTCATGTCTTGCAAAAAAAAAAAAGTGAATGTAGGGTTGTTTTTCTTTAAAAAAAATCTTTTCTGATGCTCTAGTAGTGAGATTTTTATGATCTTATAAAGTTGATATTCCAATGAAATGGAACTTGTGAATCTGCAGATTTCCCTAAGTCCTATAATTCCATAATTTTAAACATCTAACTTCAGGACTAGGTATGACTGTTCCAAGATTATCACTAAATTAGGAGATATTTTCTGGCTTGTTCCCAGTCATTCTATTATCTTATACCATTGTCTTTTTCTCATCATGTGTGTCCAATACAATAATTTTGGTGTGGAGAAAACATATTTAGTCACTTCTCCGGGGTGGTATTTGATGGAGCATACTTGATAAATTAAAATCCATTCTTTAGCATATATTTGTATTACTTGTATTATTAGTTCATTAGCTTCTTAAATGCTCACTTGGAATGTATGTCACTTTTTAGTTGTTAATCACAAAGTATGAATATATCTGTTGTTTTCCTTCCTGGAAGAATTTATTGTATTTAAGCTTTGGACTATCCTCTCATACCTTCTCCAACACTTAAAAAACATTTATTAGAGATAATTCTCTAAGGAATTGCATTGTTTACAATTTTTTCTTGCAAAAGTATAACCCTTTATTCCTTATACATTTTATTTTGTATTTTGTGCCTCTTTTCCTGTTAGGCTGTGGATTTGGGGGAATATGACTTACTTTGTATTTCCCATATTTCCGACTAAGCACATAATGTTCATTGAATTAAATGTCAAAAAAGGTAGCATGCACATAGCACACTTATAACTTTTTTTTTATTGCATGCATATTTAAACACATCCCTAAATGCATTACAGGGTGTCACATATATTCCCTTAAATGCTGTTCCCTTTATAGCAAGTGGGTAATCTTATAATCATTGTTATTACATGCTTTTGGAAACACTTCTCTAAATGCATTACAGAAGAGCTAAGAATAAAAAAAAGAAAACAGAAAAGCCAAGAATATTCTCAAGTATTCTTAGAACCTCACATCATTCCTTTTAAAATATCCTTTACAGGATAAAATCCAGCCTCCTCAAATCTAACTGGGATAATGAGAGAGGCCATTTGATGGGTCACAATTGCCACCAGGAAGAGAATTAATCACATAATACCTAGATCAAATAAAAATGAAGGTTGGTTCTATATCCACTCCCTCAGGCAATCCACACCCTCTCTCCTTATATTTGGGATAGAATTAGTTTGGACCTAATTAAATAAATCACACCAAAGAGGAGTTTGCATTCAATTAAGACCCCACTATGTTTGGGCAACAACAGAATACCTACATTAACTATATAAAAGCAAGCAAATAACTTCTGAAAAATAAAAGTGACTTTGATTTTAGGTTATCACAGCAATGTAGGCTTGTTGAAGAAAATGAAAACAATTGAGAATTGTGTAATTGAGAAATTGAACCTACTTATGGCTCCCTTTCTGGTCATAGAACAAACCAAACTATATACTTTGCTTTTGAGTGTTTATTTAAAAGGTGTATGTTCCCTGTTCTTATATTTAAAAATGAAATGACCACAACTGTTCATATTGCTCTCACACACACAAAAGAAATATACAAGGAAGTTGTTCTTTTTTTCATCAATGTGGTGCTTGGAATTTGTTTTTTTGAGTCTGTGAACTTTTAAAAAAATTTAGAAAAGAAATTTACTAAAGAATGACGCAAGAAATGGAAATGACCTTACTGCCCATAGTACTATAACAAATAAACATGCTGTAGATAGTTTTGCAATATACTACCATACTTTAAAATGTTGCAGAAATTAAAATGAATGTAGGTCTTTATATATGGTATAGCTCAATCTCAAAATAATGTTAACTGTAAAAAATGTTGTAAGAGTTTAGGAACGGTGGAATACGATTTAAGTACAAACACACAAGCCCAATATAATAGTATACTGAATCTGAATATGAACATATATAATAAACATAATATGATATGGAGAATAAACAGCAATTTCAAGACAGTGTTAACTCGGGACAAAAGGGAAAGGATGGTGAGGAGCTGGAGCTTTAGCTGAAGCATTAAAAAATAAAAGCTCTGAAGCACATGTGGCAGAAGAACAACTAACATCTGTTAATTCCTGGTGGTGGTATATGGATACAAGTATATTTCTCTTTTTAAAAAAAATTATATTTTATTGATTATGCTGTTACAGTTGTCCTGATTTGTCCCTCTGCCCTCCCTCCACCCAGCACCCCCACTCCCTCAGGCAATCCCCCCACCTTTGTTCATACCCACGGGTCACGTGTATAAGATCTTTGGCTACTCCATTTCCCGTACTGCACTTTACATCCCTACGGTTATTCTGTAACTACCTATTTGTACTTCTTAATCCCCTCACTTCTTCCCTCACACCCCACCCATCTGGCGACCATCAAAATGCTCTTCGTATTCACGATTCTGTCTCTGTTCTTATTTGCTTAGTTTGTTTTTTAGATTCAGTTATTGATAGATAAGTATTTATTGCCATTTTCCTGTTCATAGTTTTTATCTTTTTCTTAAATAAGTCCCTTTAACATTTCATAAAATAATTGTTTGGTGATGATGAATTCCTTTAGTTTTTTTGTGTTTCTTTTTAAAGTATATTTTATTGATTATGCTATTATAGTTGTCCCAATTTTTTTCTCCCCTTTATCCCCCTCCAACCTGCACCACCCACCTCTCCCTGTAGTTCATGGTCATGGGTTGTACATATAAGGTCTTTGTCTTTTATTTATTTATTTATTTATTTAGACAGAAGGGAAGGGAGAAAGAGAGGAAGAAAAACATCAATGTGTGGTTGCCTCTCATGCACCCCCTACTGGGGGACCTGGCCCGCAACCCAGTCATGTGCCCTGACTAGGGAATTGAACCAGTTACCCTATGGTTCGCAGGCTGATGCTCAGTCCACTGAGCTACACCAGCCAGGTCCATATAAGGTCTTTGGCTTCTCCATTTCCTATACTATTTTTAACCTCCCCCTGTCTATTTTGTGCCTACCATTTATGCTTCTTATTCCCTGTACTTTTTTCTCCATTCTCCCCCCTGCCCCCCAACCCATAACTATCCACGTGATCTCCATTTCGGTGATTCTGTTCCTGTTCTAGTTGTTTGCTTAGTTTTTGCTTTTCAGGTTCAGTTGTTGATAGTTGTGAGTTTGTAGTAATTTTACTGTTCATAGTTTTTGATCTTCTTTTTCTTAGATAAGTCCCTTTAACATTTCATTTAATAAGAGCTTGCTGATGATGAACTCCTTTAACTTGACCTTGTCTGGGAAGCACTTTATCTGTCCTTCCATTCTAAATGATGGCTTTGCTGGATAGAGTAATCTTGGATGTAGGTCCTTGTCTTTCATGACTTTGAATACATCTTTCCAGCCCCTTCTTGCCTGTAAGGTGTCTTTTGAGAAATCTGCTGGAAGTCTTAGGGAAACTCCTTTGTAGGTAACTCTCTCCTTTTCTCTTACTGCTTTTAAGATTCTCTCCTTATCTTTAATCTTGGGTAACTTAATTATTATGTGTCTTGGTGTGTTTCTTCTTGGATCCAATTTCTTTGGAACTCTCTGAGCGTCCAGGACTTCCTGGAAGTCTGTTTCCTTTGCCAGATTGGAGAAGTTTTCCTTCATTATTTTTTCAAATAAGTTTTCAATGTCTTGCTCTTCCTCTTCTCCTTTTGGCACTCCTATGATTCAGATGTTGGAACATTTAAAGTTGTCCCAGGGGTTCCTCAGCTTCTCCTCATTTTTTTGAATTCTTCTTTCTTCATTCTGTGCTAGTTGGATGTTTATTTCTTCCTTTTGTTCCAAATTGTTGATTTGAGTCTTGTTTCCTTCCCTTCACTGTTGGTTCCCTGTATATTTTCCTTTATTTCACTTCGCATAGCCTTCATTTCTTCCTTCATTTTCTGATTGAACTCAGTTAATTCTGTGAGCATCTAGATTACCAGTGTTTTGAACGCTGCATCTGATAGGTTGGATATCTCATTGTCGCTTAGTTCTTTTTCTGGAATTTTGATCTGTTCTTTCATTTGGGTAGTATCTTTTTGTCTCGGCACACCTGTTATGTTCAAAGGGGCAAAGCTTTAGGTATTCGCCAGGGAGGGGTTACCCTCTTCACTGTGTTGTGGCGCTGTCAGTCTGGATGAATGTTTCTTTAACTCCTTGGTTGTTGGACTTCTGTGCAGTTTGATTTTCTGGCAGTTCTGGTTGTTTTTTGTTTTTAAATTGGTTGTTGTCCTTCTTTTGGTTGTGCGAGGGAATGAAGTGTTTCTACCTATGCGTCCATCTTGGCCGGAACCGAATTCTTTTAGTTTTTTCTTGTCCGGGGAACTCTTTATCTACCCTTTGATTCTAAATGATAGCTCTGCTGAGTAGAACAATCTTGCCCAGAAAAAGCAGATCCATCTTTTCATGCCTTTGAATATTTCTTGCCAATCCCTTCTAGCCTGCAAAGTTTCTTTTGAAAAATCAGCTGACAGTCTTATGGAAACTCCCCTGTAGGTAACTAACTTCTTTTCTCCTGTTGCTTTTAACATCCTCTCTTTATCTTTAAACTTTGGCATTTTAATTATGATGTGCCTTGGAGTGGGTCTCTTTGTAGCCATCTTGTTTGGGACTCTCTGTGCTTCCTGGACTTGCATGTCTATTTCCTTCACCAATTTAGGAAAGTTTTCTTTCATTATTTTTTCAAATAGATTTCCAATTTCTTGCTCTTTCTCTTCTCCTTCTGGTGCCCCTATGATGCATATGTTGGAAAGCTTGAAGTTTTCCCAAAGACTGCTTATACTATCTTTGTTTTTTTGGATTCTCTTTTCTTCTTGTTGTTCTGATTGGTTGTTTTTTGCTTCCTTATGTTCCAAATCATTGATTTGATTCTTGGTTTTATCCAGTCTAGTGTCGATTCCCTGTAAATTGTTATTTATTTTAATTAGTATATCCTTCGTTTCTGGCTGGATCTTTTTTATGCTGTTGAGTTACTCACTAAGTTCCTTGAGCATCCTTATAACCAGTGTTTTAAATTTTGCATCTGATAGATTTCTTATCTCCATTTTGTTTAGTTCTTTTTCTGGAGTTTTGATCTATTCTTTCATTTGGGCCATGATTCTTAGTCTATTCATTTTGGCAGCCTCCCTGTATTTGTTTCTATGTATTAGGTAGAGCTGCTGTGACTCCCTATCTTGGGAGTGTGGCCTAATGTAGTAAGTGTCCTATATGGTCCAGTGGCACAGCCTCCCCTATCACCCAAGCTGGGTACTCAAGGTATGCCCTTTGTGTGGGCTGAGTACACCCTCCTCTTGTAGTCGAGCCTTGATTTCTGTTGACAGATCAATGGAAGAAATTTATCCAGGTCAGTCAGCTTCAAGGACTGGCTATGACCACTGACCAATAACTTTCACCTTCTGTGGAGGATCAGCTGTGCAAGGGCAGGGAGGTGGTGCTCCTATGTGGTATGAGGCTGTCCTCTGGGCGTACAGGCTCTGGGGTTTCTTGGGTAGTACAGGCCAAGGTCAATCCCCACCTGAGTTCACCCTGCCTGAGCTATAAAGCAATCTGAGTGGCTGCTGTTTATGCTGGGCTTGGAGGTTCCCAGGCAAAGCCAACTGCGAATCTGGGTTGGGTGCTGTTGGTTTTGGGCCTGAGGCCACTTAGCAAGAGGTAGAGAGGCTGGGGCATTACTGAGGTTGGCTGTTGCTTGTTTGATAGGGTTTAAGAAGTCATGAAGCTTGAGGCAAGACCAACCATTCATATGGAAAAGTTATGGTTAACAGTTTGGGTGGGCCCATGAGTTGGGTGGGAGAAAGTCTCAGGGGATCTCCAGGGTGGGACAAACAGTATTAGCCAGGTTGATGGAGTCTCAGATACGGCACCCACCTGCAAGTCCTGTGGCTCCGTAGGGGAGTGGGTTCAGAAAACGGACAATGGCCTCTGTCTGCCTTTCTGTCCGGAAGATAGCTGTCCCCCAGCTCCTGTCTCGATGCCAGACACTTCAGTTCTTCCCTGTATGCCACTGGTGCCTTTCAATCCACTACACCAGTGCTGGAGCTCAGAGGGAGTGAGTCTGAGTAAGTCCACGTGTGGGTTCTTTAAGGGGAACTTCTCCAGCAGTTTCTTCCACTGACTCAATCCCTGCTGGTTTTTGTAGTCACACATTGGGGAGACTTATCTTCCTGGCACTGGAACCCTGGGCTGGAGGGCCTGGTGTATGGCTGGGACTCCTCACTTCAGAGATATCCCTCCCAAATTTTTATCCACCACACATGGATGTGGGACCAGCCTGTTCTGCATCAGTGCCCCTCTACCAGTCTGGATAGATGTGGTTTCTTTAATTTCAGAGTTGTCAGGCTTCCCTTCAACTTGATTTCTGATGGTTCTGAGTAATGGTTGTTCTATATTATAGTTGTAATTTTGATGCGGTTGTGTAGAGGCAAGTGTGTTTACCTATGCCTCCATATTGACTGGAAGTTCTTCTTCTTCTCCTACTCCTTCTCCTCCTCCTCCTCCTCCTTCTTCTTAAAAAAAAGAACCTCTTCAAGTTTTTTGTAAAGCTAACCTAATTAAAATGATGTCTAAATGTTCTTAAAAAACCCAACATCCTCTTTAATGAAATTTCTGAAGTTCTGGTGGCATAAGTACTGTCTCTTTTAATATTAAATTTACATTGCTCCCCTTTCGCATGCTATCATTAAGAAACAAGGGTAGTCACTTGTGAATGTCATTGAAATTTTAAAAACCATATGTTTAATTGAGGTGTGTAACTCAGATTCATTTTCCAGGTGACACAGAACAGATGAAAGTCTCCCATCTGTCTAGGATACAGTTCAAGCATTTCTGTCACTTGAACTCATGACCCAGAAAGAAAATCAGTTGTTTCAAATGTGTCCCTGGAATTTGAGAAAGTTGTGTGCAGCCTGTCCCCGGTCATAATACATTACTTTCTATGTATCGTAGTTATACTGGATAACAATGATTTTGGTGATGAACAGAGGGGTGAGAACTGTTCCTGGTCTTGACCGGTAAGGGAGCGTTGATTGATCCTTCTTCTTTTTCTACTGAAAGATAAGTTTCTGGATGCAATATATAATATATGTTATATATTTGTATATTATGTTATAATACGTATATTATATATTTCACAGATACCTTCTTTTTATCTAGTTTGAATCATTCTAATATTTAAAAACAAAACGTGAGTG
This sequence comes from Mormoops blainvillei, assembly GCA_004026545.1. Taxonomy (NCBI): domain Eukaryota; kingdom Metazoa; phylum Chordata; class Mammalia; order Chiroptera; family Mormoopidae; genus Mormoops; species Mormoops blainvillei. The sequence goes on along the minus strand of PVJD01004449.1, from coordinate 95,262 downwards.
CTTTTTCCCCTATTATTTGTTTTCTATTATATTTATTTATTTATTTTTAATACACATAGTTAGTTCTAACAGCCACAATGCGCAGAGGAAATGAGCTCCTATCATCCCCTTCCAGCTCCTCCCCAGTCTCCTCAGTCACTTTTGAGTTATTCCTCCCCAGAACCAAGGCAGTGGCAGTGGTGGCCCTGGCTGTCAGGTGCCCCAGCCACAGATGCCTTCTCTTACGAGAGAATTATTTCTTCAAATATACACTTAGGCTTTCATTTCTAAAAGAAAAGTTTTCAGTTCTAGCACATATAAAATTTAAAGCACTTAAACAAAAGATGGGATTTTTTAAATTACCTATAAAAAGTGCCTTATCCTACTTTATTCTCCTTTGGCTTTTACTGACATCCTTATTTGCAAGGTTTATTCCTTTGTAGCAATTTGGGCTCCAGAGTCCACCTTCATGCCTTCATTCTTCATTTAAAATTTCTCTACAGAAGCTGTTATTTCACTTTCTGCTGATTACCTACTTACTGTTTTCAAGAGGGAACTGGCAGGTGGCTACCTCAAGGGCTTACTTCTCAAATTAGGTGTCTTTTGCCTTTCCTATTCCTGTCTCAAGTCAAACCAGAAAGAGAAATCCGATATGCATAGTTTGCAGACACATCAAATCCTTATGACCATCTCTCCATTAGTAAAACACAGGTTATCCTAAACAACCCCCCTCTTAACACAATGATTTGTTTTCTCCTACTTTATGAAATGATAGAACTTTATAGTTGTTTACTATATGGTATATTGTATAGAACTATATAGTTCTACAGATTTAGCTTTGTATAATTTGCTGTAATGTTCTAGTAGTTATGGCTTTAAGAGAACTAACTTGGAATAACTTTACTTAAAATAATAAAAAGCTCATAAATTGCAAACACCCAATTCATGACATTCCTTTGTCCTCCCCTTGGTTGTCAGCACTTTTTTTTTTTGGGTCAAATTATAAGAGGAAGTTTATTTAGGAAGTCTCGGAGGTAGTAGCAGTGGGTTGGCTGGGCTGTGTAGCCTCAGGAAACAAGTTACGGAAGCGCAGAAGGGCCCTTGGAGCTTAGGAGAGAGAAAGACAAAGGTAACATGCCTGGGGGGCAGGAAAGAGGGGAGGGAAAGGCAAGGTGGGGGGGACTCCCAACAAGGAGAACATGTCTCGACACATTTTTGGTTGTAAGAAGTATACTGGTATGTATGTGCTATTTTATGCTCTTATTTTTAATAAAACACTAATAACCCATTTTGTGTTTTTGTTGAGATAAAATTCGCTTAACATAAAATTCACCTTTATAAAGGATCTATTTCAGTGGTTTTTAGTATATTCACAATGTTGTGCAACCATCACCACTATTTCCAGAAATTTTCATCACCTCAAAAAGAAACCCCACACCCATTAGTAGTTATTTCCCAATCCCCCTCGCCCTTACCTGCTGATAATCACCAGTCACCTTTCTGTTTCTATACATTTGTCTCTTCTGGACATTTCATATCAATGGAATCATAGAATATATGGTCTTTTGTGTCTGGCTTCTTTCACTTAGAGTGATGTTTTTAAGGTTCATACACGTCGTAGCCTGGATCAATCCTTTATTCCTCTTGTAGGTTAATAATATTTCACTTAAAAATGTACACATTTTCTTTATCCACTAATCAGTTGAGGGACATCTGCGTTGTTACATTTTGTGGTTATAAGATTAATGTTGCTTTAAACATTCATGTACAAGTTTTGGATTATATACTTAGGAGTAGAGTTGCTGGGTCATATGTTAACTCTGTTTAACTTTTTTTTGGTAACTGTCAAAATTTTTTCCACAGAAGCTGGACTTTACAGTCCCACCAGCAATGCTCAAGGATTTCAATTTCTCTTCATCCCTGCCAACACTTGTTATTTTCTGGATTTCCCCCATGTTTTATGAACCCACTCGCTTATCTTTTTAATGACTGTATATTTTATCACATTGATTTACCATAGTTAGTTTGGGTTCTCATTTCATTGGGCATTTTGACAGCCTGCATTTTCCCCCTGCAATTATACAAGGATAAATATGGCTTCTTTCTTTCTTTTTTTTTTTTTTTTAAATATTTTATTTACTTATTTTTAGAGAGACTGGAAGGGACAGAGAAAGAGAGGGAGAGAAACACTGATGTGTAAGAGATACGTTGATCGGTTGCCTCTCTCACATCCCCAACTGGGGCCCACACCCCAGGCATGTGCCCTGACTCGGAATCGAACCCAAAGGCCGGCACTCAATCCACTGAGCCACACCAACCGGGGCTAAATATGGCTTCTTACAAATCTTCAGAACAAAGATCCTTTTATTTCAGGTTATTTCCTGGGAGTATATTCTTCCAAAGTGAGATTACTATGTCAATGAATAGAAAGAGGTTTTTTTTTAGCACTTGTTGCTGACAGCAACATATATTTCTTTATTCACTCACAGTTCACTTTAATTCAACAAATCTTACTAGGGGCTTATTGGTCACTAGGCATTATGTTACGTTGAAGCGTATATAGATGAGGTTCTTGTTCTCAAGGTACGCACAGTCCAGAAAACAGATAATTTCATAACATGTAAGTGCAAAGAATGAGGCATATACACGATCCTGTAGGAACACAGAGGGATGGAATTGACTCTAGTAAGGGCGAGCTGGAGAAGGTTAGGAACTGGGACCAAAAAAAAGGGTTCTTGGAAGAAATGAAACTTAGGGTGAATTTTGAAGGCTTATGGGGAGTTAGCCAGGCATGACCAAAGAAAAGGAAGTTTTATAAGCACAGCCTGACATGACTGAGGATTTGTGAATAATCCTGTATTCCAGGGAGACCATGTGTGTATGAGCATGTGTTTGTTTTACTGTAGTTAAGAGTGGGGATTAAGTGTTTCCCCAGCGTACGCAGGGGTTTGGGCTACCCCTTTAACTTTGGATGTAGAGTCGTACATCCAACGTGTTTTGGAAGGAGGGATCAGAGAGAGAAGAATAAAGGACGAGAATAAGTCAAAGCAATCAAGGCAGGAGGAAGTTTCAAGGAAATGGTGGTAGGCAGTGTAAGCTTGTGAAAAGTCAAATAAGAAGTCTGAAAGTGTCCATTTGACTTAGCAACAAAGTGGAGGAGCCTGAAGCAGCCATTTCAGTGGAGTTGGTGAGGTTGGAAACCAGACTGGAGGAGGCTGAAGGGTGAGTGGGAGGTGTGGAAGTCAGAGAGAGCTTATGTTGACTACACGAGGCCTTGTGGCAAGGGTTTCTTTTTTTAACTGTTTTAGTTTGTTTTTGTCATTCTTTTTCTGAATACTTTAAAACAATTCAAATGTGCTCTGGCGGGTGTGGCTCAGTTGGTTGGGTGTCATCCTGCAAAGCAAAAGATCATCTGCTGGATTCCTGGTCTGGGCACATGCCTGGGTTGCAGGTTTAGTCCCCAATTGGGGTGCATACAGAAGGCAGTCAATCAACGTTTCTCTCTCACATTGATTTCTCTCTCTCTCTCTCCCTCCCTTCCCCTGCTCTCTAAAAAATTTTAAAAAATTGATTTAAAAAACCAATTCAAATGTAATTTAGTGGCTTCTAAATCTCTCCCTGATGAAATTTACTGTCTTGCCCTTTACTTATAGCAGCTAATCTGAAGTGGTAGGTTGTTTGCAAAGATGGTTGCGATAATTCCTCCAACCCGTCTGTGCAGGCCCCACCGCCATTCCATCAATTAAGAGGTAGAATCTATTTTTCTTCTCATGAATCTGGGCTGGACTTGTGATTTGCTTAGACTGGTAGAGTTGACAGTGGTAACATTGAGTGACTTCTGGAGGCTAGGCCTTGAAAGACGTTGTAGCTTCTACACATGCCCTCTTGAAATAACGACGAGTGTGACCACTGGAGCTGCCTTGCTAAGTCTAGCCCAAATTGCTGATCCACAGAATTATGAGCAAATAAAACGGTTATTATTTTAGGATCCTAAGTTTGAGTGATTTGTAATGTGGCACTAAATCACTTTGACATCTGCTTAGTTTTTAAAAGTGTTTTCTTAAAAAAAAAAAAGTGTTTTCTTGCAGTGTATGCCTATTGATATTTCATTGTAAGTGTTAGTATGCTCAAAAAGTTGTTTCTGTATTCCTCCTTCTAGATTATTCATCAAAATATTAAATGAACCCCAGTGAGATCTCAAAGTTTACTTACAGAGTTTTCTTTTGATTTTAAACATTTGTTTCCTGGCTTTAAGTCAATTCTCTGTCCCAGAAAAAATATCTCACACTTTAACAGTAAATTTTTAAAAAAGAGAGAAGAGGTGAGGGGAGGAAGGAAGAAAGACAGAATCTATGAAGAGCCAGGGCATTAGGTAGTACTAGTCATTCACAGAATGCAGTAACAACGATTCCTTGCTTGGGGTTCACGTTTTATTCAACTTTGTACCTCCAAGGTCTATCATGGTATCGGATTTGGCACACAGTTAATGTTCAGCAAAGATACATGATGAGATAATGAAGTTGCTACTTTTATACCTTGTTTCATATTTGTATGTCTTGTGTCCTAAAAGTAGAGCCAGCTTCTGCTAGAGTTCGGGTCAAGCAAGGGGCATAATCTTGAGTATATCAAGGAAGATCTCAAAACCTTACGTGGTAGGTATCTATGTTGGCAACTTTGTCTCAACCCCTGCCTCAGGCTTTTGAGGATTCATACAGGAAAATAGATCACAGCGATGCTTCCTACTCTCTTGTTCCTCTTAGGTATTTTTCTGCTAGTACCTTTCTCTTTCACCAAAACCATTGATTTCAACTCTAAAGAGCTCACTGTTTTCATAAAGACAAAAATGATCCCTACTAAAAAATGGGGTTCCATGAGTAGCTGTGTGTTCAAATTGAAATAATTACATAAAAAGAATAGTGGTTACATTTGGTTATATCTGCAGACCTGACATTAGATGAGGCAAACTGGAATAAGGGGAGAGACACGATAGGGGTGATGCCACTCTGGCTACTCATCTGAATGATTTGGCCTTGGTTCATCTAGAGCTCTGCTTCCACTCTAAGGCAGTACCAATGGGGAGGAGGAGGTGTTTGTAGGAGAGGTAACAATTCTCTCTCTGCTCAGAAAATACAGATACTGGGTCACTACCAGAACTTCACGAAGGCTGAAAATATGACTGCTCGGTGTAAAACTTGGCCTGAAATGAATTTTTAAAAACAATTCTCCTTTTCTTTAATAGTCACGTGCATGAAAAAGAGGCTATAAAAGAGATATAATCACTCATCTTCAACACCAGGATAGCAAGTATGTAGAGGGCCTAAATAAATAACCAGACCTGTGATTCTTACTCCCTCCTCTTATCACATCAGAAATTCTCAGATTGACCGATAATGATCGAAGTTGTACAACCTTCTGCAGAAAAAAGGCAGCACATTGTAACTGCTCTCACAAAATGAAGAGCCGCTCTTTAAAAAAAAACGAAACTGTTTTTGAAGAAAGTATCAGGCAGGTAGAAATTTTTTTTTACAAAAATCAAATGTCATTTTGAATTCGCTTACATCTGAAGTGATGAGCAATAAGTGCAGTATACAAGCTATTATTAGGTTTACTCAAGCCATATTTTATGCTTTTCACAATTAACTAAAATATGTTTGACAAGAACGAAGTTTATATTTCAGATGGTAAGCACAGGTCTTATATCAAAAATCATTTCATAATGCTGACATGAGAGGACTCGGCGCTCTCTCTCTTGGGAGCACGCCTGTGCCTTTCTCTTTCCCTCCTGTCGTCCCCCACGTGCATTACATTCGCCTTTCTCTCTCCTAAGCTCCTAGGGTCCTTCTTTTGCTTCTGTAACTTGCTTCCTGAGCCTGTGTAGCCCAGTTGGCTCACTTCTAGTACCTCTGTAACTTTCTAAATAAACTTCCTCTTAGAACTTGAGTTCTTGGTTCTGAATTCTTTCTTTGCTGAACTCAAGAACCGAGGTCCTATTTCACCACCAACACTGCCCATAGTAAATTCAGTTTTCATATCAGTACACAGAAGGGATGTAAATACAGTACCTGCATAAAGGAAATACTTTTATGTCCAAGCAGGTGATTTCATAGTTTTCCTTTCATTAGAGCCAATTTTCTTCTTAAATTAATGGGAGATTTGCATTTCTAATATCATTCTCAAAGCTGGGCACTTCACAGAATATCAAAAAGATCTTTGCTCATTCATTCAACAAAATATATTGACTGTGTATTATTTGCAAGCCACTGAGCTATGGGACATGGGAAAACAAGGTGTAGAAGATGCTGTGGATGAAAAAGGAAGAAAGAAATCTCACAGGGTGATCTGATCACAGATTCCTAGGTGACACTCAAGTTCATTGATCATCTACCATGTACCAGGTATTCTATCTTTACCTTGTAAGAATCTCACACTTTAGAAGGGAAGACAAGACATGCAGAAATAATAATATACTTGGCATGTATTGAGCCCCCAGTAGGTATTTGTTGAATGAACGAATGTAAGGAACATAAGAGATCTCAAAATAACTACCCTCCTTTGAGAAGCCCAGAGAGATTAAGAGACTTTGTTAGGTAATGGCTTTCGATACCAAAGACCTCATTTCATGTTGGTTAACTATTTCTGAGCTGTGGAATTACAAGTTTCCCCTGTGATCTGAAAGTAGAACGTTCCTATGAAGACTTTCGTAAGACAAAGTGATATAAAGCGAAAACCAATCACCATTAATCTATAGGGAAAAAATTTAAAGCATTCTCAGGCTCCCAAAATAACCAAATCACACCAAATAACACATAAAACTGAAAATAATTTTACTATAGGCTAACTGATATAAACAAGAGTTAAGTTTCTAAGACATCCCATCAACAACTGTATGTCGACATGAGAAATGTCCAGAGGTGCAAAGAACTTTTTATGAGTTTATCGGAGCCAAATTGATGACAACTGCTGGAAAGCAAAACCTCAATGGATTGCGCAAATGCTCTGGAGAATGGCAAAAAAAAAAAAAGTTTTGCAGCTTATTTTATACATTAGTATCAAAGGAGGAGGCGTCAGGAGGGTTACAAGAAAGCCATTTGTATTAGATTGAGGGGATGGGAGAAAGCAAAGTGGAGTGATCTCTGGGACCAGATAAAAAGTAAAATGGAGAGGCACCTATTTCTTTCACATTGGTGGATACAAGATAGTTAATGATTGCCATTTACAGCATAACCACATGATGTTCGGGGAACAAGATAACGATGAGGGGTTGTGTTCTGTTGCTCTGGTGCCATGGGTGTGCTTTGAAAGGCCTAGAAAAGGAGATAATTGACATTTTGAAGGTATCTCATCTTAGATGTAAAAAGACAGTAGACAGACTCACTTAAGGTAAAGGCTGATCTTTGTCAATGAAACTATAGGCCTAGGATGTGGCCACCTGGCACAACCCACTTTTAGTTAGGAATTTTAAAAGGCAAAAGATTTATACGATCTGAAGAGAAACCAGAGTATATTTAGTTATCAATTTTAATGTTCGGACCATCTATGTGGTTCCTTTCAGTCTGACTTCATAAGGCCCGCCATTGAAGCCCGCCAGCTTGTCAAGTTCAGTAGCGGCACCCCTTTTTTTATGTCTTTATAACTAAGCGTGATGAATGAAAATGGTATTTTTTGAGGACCTGCTGTACTAACGTAGGTCTTTCCTAAAAGTGAAGTGTCCTAATTTGAACTTTTGAAAAGCGGGAGATAGCTGTAATAATCCTGGGTTAGGTAATCTGAACTTTGATTTTATTACCATTATTAAATTTTATTATTAGATTGATACACTAGTCATCGATCTACTTTTCTTTGTACAAATAACTGGCCCTAGTTATGTAAACACATTTCTTTCAAAAGTATTTAAGGACCCCAGAGACCAGTTTTTATCTCGTCGGGAGACATCAGCTCTCTTAATTTGGAGCACTTTGATAGAGCTGAACGTGGTAAGGCGATCCAAGGTTCATAACGCTGACCCTGAGAGGTTTGTCTCCGGTGCTATTTCGCGCCCTTTTACCCACTTTGAAAAGCCACCAGCTTCTCCAGGTCAAGTTCGGTTTAGCAAACTCCTCCTGCGCGCAGCGCGCCAAGCCAGGAGCTGCAAGCGGGCTGGGCACACACCCTTTTCCTGCTCTTTCACGGCTCAAGGGAACTAAGCCTTCTTTCCTGAGATACTGTTTAACTGTTTCTCATACGACTCTACATCCAACATTAAAGGGGTAGCCCAAACCCCTGCGTACGCTGGGGAAGCGCTTAATCCCCACTCTTAACTACGGTAAAGGGCAAAGCCCCTTGGGAAACTGACCTTTCACCTCTCCTCTCTTCTCACCTCAGCTCACCAATTTTGACGCTAGCGAATGAAGCGACGAGGAGGCCTGGAAGGCGGGACTTAGGTTATTCTTTCCGCGCTGATTGGACTGCGATGACATGAGGGGAGGACTGCGTGAGCCGGCTAGGGACCCTCCCTCGGTGGGCGGGGAGAACTGAGGGCGGCGCTTGCGCGCCGGGAGGTGGCGGAGTGGCCGAGGCGGATACGCATGCGTGGTAGGCGGAGCTCGGCTCTTCTACTAATATTACCAGCCCGGTTCTTGCCATCCTTGCCTAACTAGGGCTTTCTGTTTCCGCACCTCGTCTTGGAGAGTGGCTGCCGAGTGGCCGCTAGGTGTTCGGGTCATCATGGCTGGTTACGAATACGTGAGCCCGGAGCAACTGGCTGGCTTTGATAAGTACAAGGTAGCGCGGGGCCTCGCGGACGGTCCTGTTCCCCTTGGTCCTGGCCTCTCCCAGGCGGCTGAGGAGCCGGCACGGTCCGTGTCACCTTGTGCCGCGTGGCTCAGGGCGGGCTGGCGGGCGTTTCTCCGGGGGTCTTGCCGAGTCCTGGGGCTTTGGGGTCGAGGTGCGTGGGAGCACCCTAGGCTCGTCACCCCGACTCGGCCTTCACCCGGGGATCGCCCTTTCCTTCGGAGACTGCTCCATGAGAGTAGAGCGAGAGAATTCCCTTCCCTCTTTACTTTTGTAGCCCCCCGAGAGGTGATACAGTTCCCGTCTGTGCTTTCTTAATTGTCTTCATTTTAATGAAGTTTCTACCCGCCTTTCTTGTATCATCACCTTCAGAGATGGAGATGATCATTCTGCAGATGAGGCCCGGGGAGAGGGAGTGACTACCGAGGCCATACTGCTGATGCACTCCACTTCTCCCGGTAAAGAGGCTTCCTTAGCAGCGGTGTGCGGCGCCTGGGCTGCCAGAGGCAGTGAATGTGCTCAGGAAGGAACGATGCAGTGGAAAGAGCGCGCGGGCTTTGGATTACCTATGAACCCGAAACCAAACCCGATACCAAAATCTAATTTCTTTTTTTTGGCTTGGGGCCAAGTAGTAGTGTCTGCCGTGCAAAATGATTATAAGAATTTGAGACGCTCCTGGCATATAATGGGCCTCCAGTAAATGGTTATATTTCCCTCTGAATCTGGTTCATCGTCATTGCTCCCTTGCCAGTGAATGACTCCTCTATCCATCTCGTTGTCCAAGAGAGAAATCTGGGTAGTAATCTTTCATTCTGATTTCTCTACCCCACCCATCAGCCAGTGAATCACCAGATGCTGGATGTCCTATCATTTTTATACTAAACTAGGAGACTGGTTCCATTACCACACTTTCCACATACACTTTAAGCAATCTTTTTATTTTAGAGTAGTTGTAGAATACTGTAGTATAGATTTTGAAAAAAATTGTACAGATAGTACATAGTTCTCATATACTCCACACCCAGTTTCCCTGTTATTAATATCTTACATTAGTATGGTACATTTGTCAGAATTAATGTACACATTATTAACTGAAGTCCTTTTTTTTTTTTTAATAAGCCAGTACTCTTTAAAGATTCTATTTATTTTGTTTTCAGAGAGAGGGGAAAGAAGAGTAAAGAGAAAGAGAGAAACATCAGTGTGTGGTTGCCCCTTATGTACCCCCTGCAGGGGACTGGGCCTGCAACCCAGGCGTGTGCCCTGACTGGGAAATTGAACCTGGGAAACTGAACCGGGGACGCTTTGGTTCGCAGGCTGGCACTCAGACCACTGAGCCACACCAGCCAGGGCAGATTTCCTTAGTTTTTAACCTAATATTCTTTTTCTGTCCCAGGATCTCATCTAGGATACCACATTACGTTTGGGCATCATGTCTTTTTAGGCCCCTCTTGGCTGTGACAATTTCTCAAACTTTTGTTTTTGATAAACTTGATAGTGTTGAGGAGCTCTGGTCAACTGTTTTGTAGCACGTCTCTTAGTTGGGATTTGCCTGATGGGCTTCTCGTGATTAGATGAGGATAATGGGGTTTTGGGAGGAAGACTACAGAGGTGAAGTCCCCTTCTCATTGTGTCATATGAAGAGTACATGCTATCAGCCTGACTTATCACCACTGATGTTGACTTTGATCACCTGGCTGAGGTAGTGTTTGTCAGGTTTCTCCAGTTACTGTCTTTGGAAGGAAGTCACTGTGCAGCCCACATTATTGGAATGGAGGGTTAGGTTCTACTATCTTGAGGGCAGAGTGTAGACATAATTTATGTTTGGAATTCTGTGTGGAAGATTTGTCTTTTCTTCCCAATGCATATTTATTTATTCATTCGTTTATATTAGTATGAGTTCATGGGTATTTATTTTATACTTTGAGTTATAATCCAATACTACTTAATACTGTTGCTCACCTACACTTACTTTTGCCCTTTCAGTCCTTTTTCTGTGTTTCATGGTGATCTTTAAAAAAAAATAGGCATTTAGTCACAGCCATTCTTTGCTTAAAACCCTCCACTGCTCTTGGAATGAAATCCAAAAATTCATAACATGGTTCTGAATGAGCTCGTCCTTGTCTCTGTCCAGCTTCCCATCATGCCACTTGCTGTAGTCATCTCCCCAACCCCCTTTTTCCAGGTCTCCAGTGTCATTAATATCTCCCTTCCCCATTTATGTTCATCTCTACATCTTAAATGTTAATTCTTCAGAGAAGCATTCCCTAACTATTGCTTTCCCCTTAACTGTGCTCTCATAGCACCCTCTGCTTCCTTATGGAATTAGTTCTTTAGTGTGTCTTCCCACTCGTATGTAATGCCCAGCCCTGGCTGGTGTGGCTCAGTGGATTGAGTGTTGGCCTGTGAACCAAAGGGTCACTGGTTCGATTCCCCAGGCAGGGCACATGTCTGGGTTGCAAGCCAGGTCCTCAGTCGGGGGTGTGTGAGAGGCAACCAGATATTCATGTTTCTCTCCCTCTCTTTCTCCCTCCCTTCCCCTCTGTCTAAAAATAAAATAAATAAAATCTTAAAAAAGAAAAAATGTAATGCCCAGGTGGTTAGAGTTGTCTGAGGCCCACCCTGGCCTGAGCACTGTGGTACCGTGCGTACTAGGCACCCAGTGCATGTTCGTTGAGTGAATGAGTAACTGAAAAAGTCGTAGCGGACTGTGTCTAACTGGAATTGGAAAAACTGTAAGGGACCTTCAAAGGTCCCATAGTATATTCCTCTGCTTTCAAGCAAGGCTGTGCAGTACCATTTTGGACTGAGGTGGTGCTGATTTGTCTTAAAATTTTAAGTGGAAAGAAGTTCCAGAACCTTGGTAACCCAGGCCAGCGCTTTGTAACTTTCATTAAAGGAAGTTATTAACCCAGATAACCTCCTATTTTGCCTTAAGCTCTCTTCCCCTTCTGTTATCTATCTGTTTTGCACTGTAAATATTGACATATAAAACTATTTCTTCTTTACTACTCTGGGTAACCCCCCAAAGTAGACCTGTTTCATTTGCAACAGCGTATGTAATAGGGACTCTACTTCTTCTTATAAGTAGTCTTCTCTAGATCGGGGGCCTAATTTACAGCAAATCTTAGCACGCTTTTCTGTTCCTGGCCCGCCCTTCTGTTATCTGTCTCACTTCCTGTGTCTGACGGCAGATTTCCCATCATTCTGGAAAGCAAAGGTCAGTTAAATAAGCATCCAGTGTTTACTGAAATACAGCTTGTTAATGTTATTTTAGTTATAATGAAGCTTCTTTTTTAAAATAGGAGAGAGAGCACAAATTTATTTCTTCACGTAGAGGGTTCTTTAGTCAGTATTGTGTTCATATTAAAAGGTATGAATCCAAAGGTGTCCAAAGGAAAAATCTGTGTAGTCAGTTTTACTGGAATGTGAATCGCATCTTGAGACCTTTTCTTCCTGAAGATCACATGTTCCCATTGTGTGGTCTTTGACAGTAAGTCCTTTCTCTTGTTTTTCGATTTTTATTTATTTTTAGAGAGGGGAAAGGAGGGAGAAAGAGAGGGAGAGAAGCATCAGTGTGTGGTTGCCTCTCATGCACCCGGTACTGAGGACCTGACCTGCAACCTAGGCATGGGCCCTGACTGGGAATCGAACCAGTGACCTTTGGTTCGCAGGCCGATGCTCCATCCACTCGGCCACACCAGCTGGGGTGACAGTAAGTCCTTTATAAGTGCTTACTGAATTAAAACAACTTTACCCATAAACGGCTAAAAACAAAATACTCAAGAGGTTTTTGTTTTATTCCCTGATGTGACCCTGTATATTAGAGCAAAGAGATGTGGAGAAAAATTGATACTAGAAAAGCAACTGATGGAAAAGTTACTTTTAGAGTAGTTTGATTTATCTTCCCTGGAGGTACATCTGAGAACTACAGTTGGAAACCTGGCAGTTTTTCAGAATAACTGCTGAGAGGGGTGCATACACAGAGTGGTCATTAGGTTTCTGGAATAAGAAACTGTAAGACAGTTGATTTTCAGTACAGAAGCATGGATGGGTTCTGTGCCGTATACTCTTGTTCTCTGTTGTGTTACCACGATTTTATTAAGCAGTTAAGTAATTAGTGTCTGGCTTCTCTTTTAGGGTACGAGCTCGTAAGAGCTCTGGGATGGCAAGGCCTGTAGCTGCCCTGTTCAATGTGACCAAGGTCTAGCACATGAACAGAGTAGGCTCTGAGCATATTTGTTGAAGCAATGAAAGTGCAAAGGACTATAAACCATGTTGGAAGCGTGGTAAAAGGGAGCTGTGTATCTCCTAGATATCAGCAGGATACTTTTGTATTTTGAATGTGCAGATGTCAGGGTTTTAAATACCGTTGTTCTCTATACTTGTCGATGTACAGTAACTTCAGGCAATCATGTGGAGGGAGTTTACCCTCATGTCGCTCACCATTCCTCTCCTCTAGCTGTCCTTTCTTTGGACAGCTCTTGTAGCTGAAGGATTTTTCTACTTATCTAAGGGTGGAACTTTTATTGTGATTTACCTAATCTGACCTAGGGAAGGTATAATTTTGATTGATAGTGTAGCAGCTAGTTTCAAATTGTATCATTCTTCTTCAGAGAGGAAGTGTTCTGTGAAGTATCTTGTTTGGTTTCAGGAGCATAATGTGATGAGTTGTTTCTGCTGTTAGGGTGGTTAACTTGGCTGTTAATAACAACCTGATTATAGAAATCGTGACCGTTATGAATGAATTATTATTACATTTATGGTTACAAAGAGAGATTGTGTCTTGGTGTTAATGCTAAAGAACTAGAATCTGGCCTTCACCCTTGCTGGTTGACACAAGTTAATTTTGTTTCTTCGAAAAGCATTTATCAGGGCTCATTCTGTGTCAGGCATAGCATTGGGGCTGCAAAAATTAAGCTAGGCTAAAATGCCTACCTTCAACAGACCACGTTTGGTGGCATATAGACAAGTAAATAGTTATAAATATTTAATAAATGAAATTAGCTAAGTTCACAGAGCTTAGCCTAGAAAGATGAAGGCTGAGTAGACCCAATAAATAAGGTAAAGAGGGGAGAAAAGGCATCACAGAACAGGACAGCAATGGAGTGCGAAGGGGTGGAGGGCTGAGAGATTATTTTCTGGGAACCACAACAAGTTAGATGTTTAAGCATAATGGTGTGGTGGCAGGAGATGAGACTGGAGAGGGAGGCAGGCCCTATCAGAGGAGGAGGATGATTTGAGGTGAAGGACTTCTGGATTTTACTCTGTATGAGTGTTTCTATAGTCCAAGGACTGTCGGCATCAGAATTCCATAGGGAGAAGGTTTTTAATAGCAATTCGTAGGCCCACTTTGGGAGATTCATATTAGATAGATTGTCATTACCTGCATGTTAAACAAATATTGGGTTGGCCAAAAAGTTCATAGGTTTTCTTTGTAAAAATGAAAGACACATTTTTCATTTATTGATTTGGATAATTTGAGTATGTTGGCCATCTCCGTGTGGTATAACATTGATTGTTCTCAATCAACGTCTCGATTTGATCGCTATCAACTTCAACTCGTCTGCCCGACTGTGGAGCATTGTCCAGTGAGAAATCGCCAACATGAAACCGCAGGCCACTTTTTACACGTTAGATCAGTCACTGCACCTTCTTCCACTACATAAATCTTTTTTTGTGTTTCAGTTGCATTTTTACCTTTTTGAAATAATGAAACCTAATATGCCAAAAATGTTGCTTATTTTTTTTCCATATTCAACATTAAAATGGCTACATAATTTTAAAAAATGCATGCTGATAATGACAGCTGACACAATACAATCTAACAAAATTCTTTTGAATGAAGTTAAAGACTACTAAGCACTACTAGAGCCATCTTATGGAAAAAGCCAAATGAACCTTTTGGGTAACTCAATACTTCAGGTGGTTCTTGGGTACATTGCAGTGCTGTACGTTTTGGGGAGCCACTTAAGAATTTTGAAAAGGATCAGATTTTGATATTAGGAAGCTTACCCTGGCAGCTCATAAAATGAATGTGTGCTGGTGGAGGTAAGGGTGTCCTGGAGACAGACCTCTTAGGACCCCCCTGCATAAAACTAGGTAAGAAATGAGGAAGGCCTGAAACTAAGCAATAGGGATTGAAAGGGACCTGGGGTTTCTGAAGACAGAGGTCACAGTCACAGCTGGTGAACCTGCCCACAGTATTTGACCCAGTAGATATGTGTAATTTGACCCACATCTACATTTCTCTTGATAAGTCAGAATATTGGACAGTTTTGGCCCTGAAATTATTATTTTTTAAAAGATTTCATTTATTTATTTTTAGAGAGAGGGGAAGGGAGGGAGACAGAGAGGAAATTAAACATCAGTGTGTGCTTGCTTCTTGAGCGCCCGCTGCAGGGGACCTGACCCGCAACCCAGGCATGTGCCCTGACTGGGAACCGGCCACCCTTTGGTTTGCAGGCTGACACTCAATCCACTGAGCCACACCAACCAGGGCAAAACATGAGAAATTCTTGATCTTTTGATTTTCACTTATTATGATTGCAAGCTGACTATAATATCATATGTTCTTTATGGCATTACCTAGATATGTTATAGTTAATTCAAGTGTAACTTCTCTTTAGCTGTACCTTGGTCTCCTTGAATAGATTTGAGGAAGTGACCTCTCCTACCTGCAAGTACATTAGTAAGGGTTGAAAAGCCTTTTTGTAGTCTTGGTTATAGATTTACTAATGTCCCATAGAATTATTTTTGTAGTTGGCAGAGACAGAGGAGTCTTTCAGAAGGAGTGAGAGAAGGATGGATGGGAAACTCCTGCACAGAGGGAGGGAGAGAGATTAAATGGTAGGGAGACTGTTACTACATTTTTAGGTGCTATTTGGAGGAAGCATCTTGAATTGGTGTTTTTACTACTTTCTGAAATACCAGTTCACTGACAATGGCTTGTTTTTCTAACTACAATGCTTAAATGTTAAGAACTTCTTTTCTGAATAAGAATTTGTCCAGTATATAAGGGAGTTTGGGGAAAGATGTTTCAATCAGAGAGACTGATGGAACGAAGGCCCGGAGACCAGGACGACCACAGGTAGAGGCACGAGGAAGCGGTGGGTCTGTGAGGGACCAGGGTGAGCCTAGTGCGCTTGGGGAAGCAAAGTTGCAATGGCAAGAGCAGTATCATGGTAAGCACTGAATAATAATGATGATAACAAGCGTTTACATAGCGTTTACTATATGCCAGGCTTTACATCTGTTATCTCATTTACCGTCCACAAATGCCTTGTGAAGTAGAAGTGCTGTTATTTTCCCCATTGTACTGAGACACAGAGTTTAGTTAATTGCTCAAGGTTCCCGCAGCTGAGATTGGAACCCAGGCAGCCTGGGTCTGGGGTCTGTGAACTTCATGCCATGCTGCCTCTCGACTCGAAGAATTAAATATAAATTCTGCCTTGTCGTTAACTGGGTGTTTGTGTAAGATATATAAACATTAGAATAAAGACCTTCAATGTCATGCTTAACTGAATTTGTGTGTGATGTTTGCGGATGGGGAGAATATACACTGGCAAAAAAAGAATTGATTTGATTTCTCTCCCAGTTTTAAATTAGCAGGGGCAGGTGGACTTTTGTGTCCTACTCTTATATTTAATTGAGTGTTGAGAACATCTCATTTGCTATTTAGCTGTGATTGAGATAAAACGCTTTTGATTAAATAATTAGCTTTGGGACTGAAGTTAAAAAGAATTCACATACTACTAGCTCTGTGATCTTGAGCAGATAACAGTCTCTCTAAACCAGTCTTTCTCATCTGTATATTGGGGTGGTACCTGTCTCATAGGGTCATTATCAAAATCAAAAGAGTTAACGTTTATAAAGTACCTGGCACATAGTACTAAGTATAGTATTAGCTAAATAAAAAAAATAATACTTGACATTTGTGCTTCCCTGCTTGTGAACATAGCATGTAACATAGGCCACATCCCAGGAAGTAATACCAAGAGAAAGTATGTATTTAATCATGTATAATGGTACCACAGGCAGAATAAAGTAAATTTTCTTAAATACCACTCTCCTGTTTTAGTCCACAGTACCTTCCATGTATTTATCCTAAGTTTAGTATCCAGATTCCTCAGCAAGGATTTCAAGTTCCTTCACTGAAATACTACTCCTTTTGTTTTATCTTCTCATCTTTTGTTAGAACTTATTATAAATTAAGTCTAGCAAGCAAACCTGTTTGTCCTCATGACGTACTTCTTCTTACTTGTTCTTACTTGTTCTTGTCTCATTGTTCTAGCTCTGCTCCAGGTCTTTTTCACCACCATCTCTCTGACTTCTTAGCAGATATAAGTGACGATATTCAGTGACATGAGATCTCATTGCCCACTGAGTCACATTCTCTGTGGGTGTAGTTCTTTTTTTTAAAAAATTTTTTATTTATTTTAGACAGAGGGGAAGTGAGGGAGAAAGAGAAGGAGAGAAACATTAATGTGTGGTTGCCTCTCGCCCACCCCCTACTGGGGACCTGGCCCACAACCCAGGCACATGCCCTGACTGGGAATCGAACTGGCGACCCTTCTGTTCGCAGACCGGCTCAATCCACTGAACTACACCAGCCAGGGCTGTGGGTGTAGTTCTTAAAAGTCTTGCATTGATCTACACAACAGAAGACTACACAGCAGAAAGAAAGAAGAAGGAGCTCCTACCCTTATGACACCATGGATGGAACTGGAGACTGTTATGCTAAGTGAAATAAGCCAGTTGGTGAAAGACAAATATCATATGATCTCACTTATAAGAGGAATCTAATGAACAAAATAAACCCATGAGCAAAACAGAACCAGAGACATGAAAATAGGGAACAGAATGACAGCTACTGGAGGAAAGGGAGTGGGGGCGAATGGTGGAAAGAAGGAGAAGGGGGTAGTCAAAGAACATGTATGAATGACCCATGGACATGGACAACAGGATGGGGATGGACTGTGGGAGGTGGGGGTGGGGGGGTGGAGGGATGGAGGAGGGCAAAGGGGGTACAGTTGGGACAACTATAATAGAATAGACAAAAATAAAACGAAAACTTTTTATTTCTGTCCCAGGGTTAATGTAACCTTTCTTTTTCATGTTAAGTTTAGATTTGGTGTTTTTATATCATAGTAGATTTTTCCTAGCATAATGCCTTGCATTTAGTAAGCATTAGTATTTGATGAATTTTATTATATCTCTTTCCCTTGAAATGCAGTATTTGCAGTCATCATAAGGAGGTATGGGTGTCACCACTAAACTGATGCTATGGCTTATCCTGCCGAAGAGTGGCAGGAGTGTCTTTCATGTTTGTTTTCATCGGAGCAGTGGTCCTTCAATTTGAGAGTGTATCAGAATCACCTGGAGGGTTCATTAAACGAGTGCTGGGCCCCATGCCCAGACTGTCTGATTCTGTCCACCAGGCGTAGGGCCTGAGAATTTTCATTTAGTTTGGTAACTACATTTTGAGGACCACCTCATGAAAGAAGTACTCATTTGTATTGCGGTCAGAAGATCAGTTAATAAAACCAAGAAATAAATGTAAAGGATTAAGGAAGTAGTATTCTGATGTTCATAAATTAGCTTTCAAGCATCAGGTAGTCTTGATTTTTGTGGCTAGGAACCTCAGGATATCTTTTATTAGAAAAGAGAATGATGTAGTGCTTTCAGATTGTGTAATACACTAATAATTGTGTATTAGTTTTCTATTGCCGGTAACAGATTACCACAGACTGAACGGCACAAAACAACACACTTACTGTCTCACAGTCTCTGTGGGTCAGGAGTCTGGGCGTTGGTAGGCGGCTCCTCTGGTCAAGATCTCACCTTCACTGCAGTGGAGGTGTCAGCAGGGCTGTGTTCTCATCCAGATCACGGGGTTCCTCATCCAGGTTTGTGTGGTTGTTGGCAGGATTCAGTTCTTTCCAATTGTAGGGCTGAGGCCCTTGGCTCCTGGGGGTTGCCCCCTTTTCCTTGCCACATGACCCTTACCGTAGGCCATTCACATCATTGCTGTTTGCTTCTTCAGAGTCAGGTGTAGACTCTTCTCTAAGCTGCTAAAATGGAATCTTACATACTAAATGTATCGTGAAAGTAGTGTCTCTTCACCTTTGCCATGTAATGTATCCTAATCAACACTGTGACATCTGTCAACTTTGCTATATTCTGTTAGAAGCAAGTCACTGGTTCCAACCTTGAGTAGTGGAATGTACCATTGAGGGGAGGGGATTGATACAAGAACTTGATTCATTGGGAATTACCTTAGCATGTATCTGTTACAAATTAAGCAGAAAAATGTGTGTTGACAGTTATGGGAGTAACGATTTCAGTACACTGGATCTAGGTTTCCCATGATTGTATTGGTATTTGAACCAGGATGGGGTAGTCTGGTTTAAAACAAAGCAATCAATTTTACAAGAATGTTCCAAGATGACTCAGAAAGGACTTATAGTTTAGATCTTCCTGTTTATTAGCTGTGTTACTGTCTGAACTTTATATCTTTTCATCTGTAAAATTGGAATAATTTACCTTATCTACCCTAAAGTATCAAATAAGGGAACAGATATATGAGTAATTTTCCTTTGGAAATTAAATATACATGATACAAATGTAAATGGTATTATTAAGGGGAAGAGGAAGAGGAACTTCCCTTTGTGAGGTTAAAAGTTGGTCCAATTTCTGGGGGAAAATAGATTTGGTGTAGGGAGCAACACTTCTCATCACTGATAGGTTAATTCTATACTACTGCTACTTAAATAAACATGCAGAGTAGTTCATGCATTTGTTTATTCATGTGTGCAACATTCAGATGTGTTCGTTGAGCTCAGTCCAGTGTGTGGTAGAAGCTGAAAGGCTCAGGCTGGGACGCTTTCTTAACTGCCTTTACATCTCAGTGTTCAGTGAGTCCTGTGTTTGTGTGTGGAAGGCAGCTCTTAGTAACTGTTGAGTGAATAACAATTTTTAATAATTGGGAGCCCTTGATTTATGTTTTGGGCTCAAGTGACTGGTCTGGATGGTTGGAATGCCTTTGCTAAAGAACTCTGGTAGAGCACGAGTTGGCCACAATGGATTCTGCCCCTGTAAAGACTTAAAACCTAAACATGTTTGAATCATGAAACCTTTCAGAAAGGAACTGACCTCAATACCTTACCAGTACCTTACCAGACACTGAACTTTATTGTGCAGGGGCAGCAAGGGGAGAGTTGACATTTCTTTTCTCTCTCCTGAGTTCTTAAGAGAGGTTGATAATGTGTTTATTTCATTTTAGAGATGTCTGGAAGGTTGTTGTGAACCTAGTTGTGAACTTAAGTTAATTCTTTGTGGCTATCTTGCTTTTTACTCCTAAAATTATTTTGCATTTAAGAGTTTTGGAAATAATTTTTAAAAATCAGAAATGTCATTTTGAGTTTGCTTACATCTCAGTATGTACAGCTTATGAAATATTAGCTTATATTCAAGCCACCTTTTATGGATTTCCACAGTTAACTAAAATATGTTGTATAGGTATAAAGTTTATATTTCAGATTTATAAAGACAGGCCTGTATTAAAAATCACTTGAGAGTAAGAGTCCTATTCTCATATTGATTAGAAGAACAGACAAAGCAAGGGAAATGTGCTAATTTTACATAGTTGAACATTACTTGGGACAGTAGTCTCAATCTAATTAATAAGTTACCCAGATCTCTGTATTTAGTGCAAGGGTCAGTCAGTTCATATTAGTTTTCTTATCAGTACACAGAAAGGATTTAAAA
Source organism: Mormoops blainvillei (assembly GCA_004026545.1). Lineage (NCBI taxonomy): Eukaryota > Metazoa > Chordata > Mammalia > Chiroptera > Mormoopidae > Mormoops > Mormoops blainvillei. The sequence goes on along the minus strand of PVJD01004449.1, from coordinate 74,748 downwards.
TATAGTACATGTATAAAGGAAATATTTTTAGGTTCAAGGAGGTGGTTCCGTAGTTTTTCTTTCATTAGGGCCAATTTCCTTCTTAAATTAAGAGGAGACTCACATTTCTAATGTCCTTCTCAAAAACAGGCACTTCACAAGATATTTCGGAAGTAATTTAGAAGTCATTGCACTGTTCCTAATCTAATCCGTAATTGTCTCTTGTCTGGTGTATTATAACAGTGTCTTAACTGGTTTCATTTTCACTTTTGCCCCCTTCCAGTCCATTTTCTACACTGTAATCAGTGTGATCCTTTAAAAACATAAATAAGGACATGCACTGAGTTTAAACTTCAACCCTTTATGGTCCTGCTGGGTGGTGTCTGCCTTGGTCTCCAGTCTCATTGCAAAGTACTCTTCCTTCTTTGCTAAGCTGTAGCTACATTCATTGGCCTTCTGACAGTATTTCAAGTGTTTCCAGCTTTGTGGACTTTGTACATTTTGTTCTCTCTGCTTGGAAGGTATGTTGGGACTCCCCTGCCCTCCCCACACTGCCCCATAGAGGCAGGCAAAGGTAGGTTTACAACTGTATGCGAAACAGTTTATTATTGTATTATTTTCCATATGAACAATTGTAAACCTATTTTTGTATATTTTTTTCTTTTTAGGTGCACATTTTATATAAATGCACAGGTCTTTTTTTTTTTTCCTTTCCTTTTCTTTTTTTTTTTTAAGATTTAATTTTTTAGAGATCGGGGAAGGAAAGGAGAAAGAGAGAGAGGAACATCCATGTGTGGTTGGCTTTCACGTGCCCTCCACCGGGGACCTGGCCCTGCAGCCCAGGCATGTGCCCTGACTGGCAATCAAACCAGCAACCCTTTGGTTCGCAGGCTGGCACTCAGCCCACTGAGCCACACCAACCAGGGCTAAATGCACAGATCTCAAATGTATAATGCAATGAATTTTTATACATGTATATACCCATGTAACCACCACCCAGTTCAAGATATAGAATTATTGCTAGCATTTCAGAAGGCACCCATTTAGCCTGTCACCAAGCTACTCTTATGATTTCTTTTGCCATAAATTAATTTTGTCTGTTTTTGAACTTCATATAAAGGGAACCTATAACAGAATGTCCTGATTAGTGTCTTGTTTCTTTGACGCACTGTTTTGTCTCGGACATTCCTAACCTGACTGACTTCTCATTTTCTAGGACTCAGCCTCAGTCTCCTCCCCTTAAAGAAGCTTTCTCTGACCACTGTGGTGAGGCACACTTCCTGGTCCACTATCGTCATGCACGGCACCCTCTTTATTTCCTTCATAGTTTTATCAGGACTTGTGATTATTACTTGTTTTCTTGCTTACCATCTATTTTCACACTAGACTGTAGACTTGGTGAACACAGGAAACAGTTTGGTCTTGTTCACCATTCTCTTCCCAGTGGCCTAGCCCAATTCCTGGCACAATCATAGGTAGGCAGTCATAAAAATTTGTTGATATAATGAATGAATGAATGCATGCATGCATGCATGCATGCATGGACTCTGCTTTATTTCCTTGTATTGAAGTAAAAACAAAGTTTTGAAACTTACTAATACCTGACAAAATGTTATTGAAGGTAATTCTGGATCTCACTGACTGTATGACTATCTTTGCTTGTGAATAGGATAGAGTAATTGCTGGAGATGACAGAACAGAATTGTATACCGAAATAAAAATTATTAACTGTAGTAATAGCAATCTTGAGGGCAAATGTTTAGAAGTTCTATCTTGATCAGCATTTTTATAGAGACTTAAGTGAGGGCATCATTAGCATGACAGATTTACATGCTGAGAGTTTTGGGAGGTACGGCTGTTACCTTGGATAACTGAGTCTGACTCTGAAGAGATTTGGAGGGGATGGATCGAAAGATGAGTCTATCAAGATGAAATATTAAAATGGTAAATGTAGAGTCTTACACTTAGGTTCCAGTAGTCGACCTCTTATTAGCATGGAGAAAGGTGGCTTAGCAGTCCATGTAAGAAAGGCCTGAGGGGTTCAGATGACAGTGAAGTTGTATATAAGTCAGCAGTATGATTTTGTTGCCATAGGAAATTAATAATATGTTGAGCATCAGATAGAGAAGTAAGTTATTGAGGAAGAAGGGCTTATAGTCATTTCTTGATCTACTCAATGCACCACCTGAAATGCACCCTTTGCCCTGGATCACGCCTTTTTGTGTGTGGTGGTTTAACAACAAATTGGATTGTCTGGAGCACAGGCCACCTGTTTTGTGAATAAAGTTTTATTTGAACACAGCCATGCTCATTTGTTTACATATTTTCTGTGACTGTTTTCCTGCTTCAGTGGCAGAGTTGAGTGTTCGATACAGAGACCTAAAATATTTATGACCTGGCCCTTGACAGAAAATGCTTTTCAACCTCTGGTCTAGGGAGCAAGACCTACACAAAGAAAGAGATTGAAACCATGGCAAAAGAGCAGCAAAAGGACCAGGACCATGGGATGACCTCAGCAGAAGACATTTAGGTGTGACAGGGAAAGCTGTCTTCATATATTTGAAGGAATATTGTTTGGATGAAAAATTAGACCCTTGTCTGCTTAACTTTATACGGTTTTGAGATTTTGCATTGGAATGGTTCTCTCAAACTCAGGCTATGGTCCTCAAATATTTCTCCAAGGCACTAGCTTAGTCTGGCCCAGCATAGCGTGGGACCGAGCGAGCCACAGTACACCTTTACGTTGGAATGTCCCTCTGGTTGGGTATTTTGGTTTATATCAAGCATCATTCCAATGGAAAATGAAAATGTAGTTAACCAGCCTTCCCAAATAACCTAAATCTAGTTTAACACTTTTAAAAGCTTATATTTTACTTGTTTTTTCACACATATGGAAGGTTCGAATCATTCTTCTTTCCTCCTATTGATTCCCAAGATGGTTTCAAGTTTCTTTGTTTATACCAAGTGACAAGCGACCTTAAAAAGCACCCAAGTGTTTAAGGCTAAAACACAGTGTTTGTTAGGTTTATTGCTTGCTGTCTTTTGTAATCTCATCTTAATCTTTCTTGCTATACTTGAGCTCATCAGCTCATTACAAAATGTATAAAAGTCGTTTAGACAAACTGATCTTGTATTTAGTTCTTAACATTCTTTTCATAATTCTACTGGTCTCCTGAAATAGAGATTTAGAGTTGAAACTTTAGAATTTAAAAAGAGCTTTTCAAATCAAAATACCATCAGTTAAGGGCCTTCTTTTAGATCTGATTCCAATTATGGAAAGCTATTGAATGAGACTCATTCAGCAAACATTTGAATTAAGAGCATTGTATTTTGTGTATCGTATTAGCTATTAGTGTGATTGGCTTTTCTTCTGATTTGGACTTCTTACAACTTTTGTACTTTGCAGTAGGTGGTAGACTTGAACTGTGTGGTTTTCCAGTTTATCTGACCTGCTGGCTACATCATGTGGGTCTGGGTGCAGACTCCTGTGAAGTGGAGGAGGCCAGGGCCTTTGCACCTTGTCATCGGCAGCACTTTGGGACTCCTGTTGGTTCTGTGTCCTCAGGTCCGAAGACTTAAATTCAACCATCCTATCAGTTGAGAACTCCTTCATTCTGCAGAAGTTCAGATGGAGTGGTATCTGTTATGTGGAGGAGCTGCTTAGACAGTAGAAAACCAGGAAGTAAAAGTCGATTTTGATAAGAACAGTATAATCCTCATTTAAGTAGGCTCCCGCTGAGAGTCTGGGTGTAACTCCATAGCCTCTAGCTCTGGCCAGCAGAGGCAAACTGTGCTCCGTCCCCATTTTCTTCCCACAGTCTGTCTCAGATCTGTTGTCCACACGATCCCATTTTAGTCAGAATGGGATGGAGAAATGGAGGCACTCAGACATGGAGCGTGTTGAATAAACATTCGACTCTCTTCGCTTGCAGTATTTTAAAATACTTTTTTGTTCCATCATACTTTTAAGTCTTGAGACACTCATGAGAAAAATATTTCCTGCATATTCATAAAACATTCAGGAAGTAATTTTGATCGTTATGATTTTTTAAAAATTAGATACTCAAATACTTGCTACTTACTTTATATACATACCAAGCATAACTACAAAGCACAGTCAAACTTTTTTGAAATATTTGATTAGTATGAAGTTGCTTAAATGTTGGCTGGACGAATTCGGTAATATTGCCACTTCTTGAGGGTGGACATTGTGCCTCACCATACCTTGTGGAGTACTGTGGTGTGTGTCTGATGAGTAAATCACCAACGTCGCTCTTGAAGTTTTATATGTTTATATACAGATGTTAAAAAGAAGTTTTTACTAAGGAGCTCAATAATTGGGGAATAAACTTGATTACCAGAGAATTCTAACCTGTTATCCTCCTTTGCTTATTTATGCAATCCATTTTCCTGCTGTAAAGGGATCTGTCACTCTTTTGGTGCTTAAACACATTTAATAATAATAATAATATCTAATACTTATATAACACTTATTGTGGGCCAAGTACTATTCTAAGTGCCTCTGTATATTATTATATTAGCTCATCTAATCCTTACGGCAATCCTTTGAGGTGAAGGGCATCATCCCCATCTTACAGGTGAAGAAACTAAGGCAGAGGTTAAGTAACTTGTTCAGGGTCACACAGCTAGCAAAGGTGTTAGTAATGGTATCCGGTGGTGAATCTACTAGATTCCTGTAAGTGGAGAGGGGTGAAGTAGCTTGAGAAGGTATATGATTGTTTCAATGCACACATTGTACATTTTACTAATCCTGTATAATAAGTGAAAACTTATAAGCAATATAGGTTTTTCTATTGAAACATGGTCATATAAAGGTTCCTTGAGTAAAAAAATATCTGGGTATGCTTGACAGTTTTTGCCTTATTTATGTAGCGCCTCCAGTTTCATTATTCAGATGATGACATCATATAAATAGACATATTCTCCAAGTTACTTTTGTACTGTTATTTTCACTTGAGGAGTTCTGTTTGCTAGTGTGTAAGGATTAACTCTGAATATTTTCTTTTGTTTCTTAACAGTACAGTGCTGTGGATTCCAACCCACTATCTCTGTATGTCATGCACCCATTTTGGAACACTATAGTAAAGGTAAGGTGATTCACAGGCATGTGCTTATGTTTTAGAAAGTTTTCAGTATTTTGAACTGTTTTATGGAGTGTTATAGATGTAATGGTCAGCTTAATAAGATATCTAGAGAAACTACCCTTCCTGTCCCCTTTCCCTTAGTCACATACAAGGGGGACCGCCCCCTCCGCAAAAAAAACAAAACAAAACAATTATCTTCTGGAGGGCAGGCCCCTTGTAGTACAGGCTTCTCCCACTAGGTGAGTGTTCTAGGAACCCATCTGTATCAGTGCACCAGCTGGCATTGTTGTAAGAGGCTGTGTTTGGCTTCAGTGAATTTTTTTTGAAGACTCTTAATGCGTTTGCCCATTTCATGATAGGTGATTTACAAATGTACCTGCCCACACTTCACTGAGTATTCAGCAGTTTTTGACCAAAAGTGGCCTGACTCCCATGCCGCATCCACCTTAATTCACCTGATCTTGAACCAGTGACCTTTCTTTTGTTTCCCTGGATGAAAAAAGTCCTCAAAGGGAAATTGTTTTTTCTGTGTGGAAGAGGTGAAACAGAAAACAGCAGAAACACTAAAAAGGCATCAAAATCGATGAGTTTGAAAACTGTTTTGAGCATTGGATAAAAAGTCTCTAGATGTATTTCATCAAATGGAGAGTACTTTGACGGTGACTGAAGTTTAAACATGTAAAAATAAATGTACAACTTTTTAAAGTATATTTCATTAATTATACTATTACAGTTGTCCCAGTTTTTTTCTCCCCTTTATTCCCCTCCGCCATGCACCCCCCTTCCCACCAGCATCCCCCCACCCCCTTAGTTCGTGTCCATGGGAGGTACATATAAGTTATTTGGCTTCTCCATTTCCTATACTATTCTTAACTCTCCCTCCCCGTCTATTTTGTACCTACCATTTATGCTTCTTATTCCCTGTGCCTTTTTCCTCATTCTTTCCCTTTCCTTCCCCCTCCCCACTGATAACCCTCCACATGATCTCCATTTCTGTGATTCTGTTCCTGTTCTAGTTGTTTGCTTAGTTTGTTTTTGTTTTTAGGTTCAGTTGTTGATAGTTTTGAGTTTGTTGTCATTTTACTGTTCATAGTTTTGATCTTCTTTTTCTTAGGTAAGTCTCTTTAACATTTCTTATAATAAGGGCTTGGTGATGATGAACTCCTTTAACTTTATACCTTATCTGGGAAGTACTTTATCTGCCCTTGCATTCTAAATGAAAGCTTTGCTGGATAGAGTAATCTTGGATGTAGGCCCTTACCTTTCATGACTTTGAATATTTCTTTCCAGCCCCTTCTTGCCTGTAAGGTTTCTTTTGACAAATCAGCTGATACTCTTATGGGGATTCCTTTGTAGGGAACTGTCTCCTTTTCTCTTGCTGATTTTAAGATTCTCTCATCTTTAATCTTGGGTAATGTAATGATGATGTGCCTTGGCGTGTACCTCCTTGGGTCTAACTTCTTTGGGACTCTCTGAGCTTCCTGGACTTCCTGGAAGTCTATTTCCTTTGCCAGATCGGGGAACTTTTCCTTCATTGTTTTTTCAAATAAGTTTTCAATTCCTTGCTCTTCCTTTCCTCCTTTTGGCGCTCCTATGATTTGGATGTTGGGACATTTAAAGTTGTCCCAGAGGTTCCTAAGCCTGTCCTCATTTTTTCTGAACTCTTGTTTCTTCATTCTGTTCTGGTTGAATGTTTATTTCTCCCTTCTACTCCAAGTTGTTGATTTGAGTTCTGGTTTTCTTCCCTTCACTGTTGGATCCCTATATGTTTTGCTTTATTTCATTTTGCATAGCCTTCACTTTCTCCTCCATTTTGCGACCATACTCATCCATTTCTGTGAGCATCCTGATTACCAGTGTTTTGAGCTCTGCATCTGATAGGTTGGCTATTTCTTCATCGCTTAGTTCAATTTTTGGAGTTTTGATCTGTACTTTCCTTTGGGCCATATTTTTTTTCGTCTCTGGCATGCTTGTTATGTTATGAGGGGTGGAGCCATAGGTGTTTGCCAGGGTGGGGCAACCCACATGCTGCTTTGTGGCACTGTATGTGGGGGAGGGGTCTGAGAGGGAACAGTGCTGCTTAGTCGGCTCTCGGCTGCTTTCAGTCACTTCCCCCACTACTGACAAGCAAATTGGGCCCTTTTGGTACTAATTCCTGGGTGGGTGGGTTTGTGTATGTTCTAGAACCCTGAGGGGCACCTTCAGTGAAGTCTCCTGTGAGGCTAAGAGTTTCTCCCACTGCCGCAACCCCCACAGGGTTTTACAGCCAGAGGTTTTGAGGCTTTCTTTTCCCGGCCTGGAACCCTTGGTTGCTTGGTCTACCTCTCTCCCCTGCTGTTCCTCCCGGTTTATCTGCATGCAAATCTGGGACCACCTGGTCCCCCAACTGCTGTCTCACCTGCCCGGTCCTCCAGCTGCCGCCTTGCTGCATCTTCTCTGCCCCGGCCGCACATCTCTGCCCCTCCTACCAGTCTGGATGAATGTTTCTTGAACTCCTTGGTCGTTAGACTTCCATACAGTTCAATTTTCTGGTAGTTCTTACTGTATTTTGTTTTCAAATTTGTTGTCCTTCTTTTGGTGTGTGAGGAGGCAAAGTGTATCTACCTACATCTCCATCTTGGCTGGAAGTCAGAAAGACAATACACAATTTTTTAAGAATAAATTCTGGGGTTTTTTGGGTCCCCCCCCACCCTGTACCTTTTGACTTATGTCATTGTTTGAGATCTCAATTTATACTCTGGAATTTCTAATTTTGTAAAATTTTCTAAAATAAATCTAATGTTATGATCATAGAAGTTTTTTGACTATAGAATTATTTAAAGCAAAATAGAAAGTAGTACTTTTTCCTATCAGGTGGAGATTATGGTATATATTTTAATATAAATAACTCCTGTATATGATCTTTTAAATTATAGCTTTTGTTCTAACTTAAATTTGCATGCTTTTGTATGTGTGGACAGAAATATTTCTCTACTTTAATTGTATTGTAATTATTTTGGAAAAAAATAGGTATTTCCTACGTGGCTGGCTCCAAATCTTATAACCTTTTCTGGCTTTCTACTGGTTGTGTTCAATTTCCTACTTATGGCATACTTTGATCCTGACTTTTATGCTTCAGGTAAGATTATTACTTTTAATATAAAATTTAAGTTGTCTAAATAGAGAAAAATGATATGGTTATTTTCTGGTTTTCTTAAGATGCTTATATTTATGAAAAGTTTTGGGTATAATGAGGGTATAAAAGCTAAGACATTGTTTCACAATCTGTCTGTATGTATGTTTTTATTCAGTTAGAGAAACTAACTTGGCTATTTAATTTATATATGGTGTGCATAAGCATAAGGTAAAGAAAGAATACCTGGATTTATAAAAGATGGAGGATCAGAACTGTAAAACTGCCTGAAAACGAGTGTAAATAGAGCCCAGCCTACCTACCAAATCCATGAATACTCCTTCTTTTTTTCTAATTACAGAGCAAAATCCCATTTTCCAAGGGGAATGTAATGTCTCTTTCTCTCTGCTCAGGATCCTTACTTCTGATAATACCCAGATTCCTTTAAAAAGGGTTCCTAGACCTTTAAGTATCTGTTGACAGAAATCTAGATCCTCATTGGGGAAGACAGGAAAAAATCACTTTGGGGAAGGCAGTTTTCACCCTGTTGCCACCTGGGACTCCAGTGTCTTTCACATCCATTTCTGTCTTTAGTATCTACCACACCCCACTTCTGCCTCAGGCAATAGGAGTGAATATGGAGTGTATTTGGGATGAGGATGGATAGTGGGAGACAGGGTTTATTTTTACCTTTTCATCCAGTCGATGGGGTTTAGAGGAATAGAAAGATGGAGGTAGGTGAGTATTTTTTTGCATTCTAAGTTAGAGAATATATTTTCCAATAAGAATACTTATAAGTGATGTAGTCAGGAGTTTTAGTATTATAATACATCTGTGTTCTGGGTTCAGTAAACTTTTGTGGACTAACCTGGAGAAATTAACAATCACCGAAAAGATTTTTGTAGGAAAATTTGGAGTTTTAAACACTTAGGAGTTTTACTATTATAGAAGTTCTGAATATATATCTAACTGTATCAACTGAAGTTTTTAGCCATAGGTTCTGTATGTGTAATAAAATGGTAATTGGTGATCATAAAATACAATATGAATAATAAATAAGATTAAATTTCATTAAGCATGGTTTTGATAATTTTTTAAAAAAATTTGTATTTTAATCCTTAGGATAGCCTCACAAGTTTGCTTTCTAACTAGAAATATTATTTTCTCCAGTTAAGTAAGAATATTTACTTAGGTATTAAGAGAACTAAAAATATGTAAATATTACATATATTTTCTCAAATCATGGAACTTGAAGGACCAAATCAACCACCTAGTTCCAGTGTATTTGGGAAATGGAAGATAGGAGAGGTTAAGTGACATATTCAGGTCACAATGCTCATCGATAACAGAATCAGGACTAGAACCTAGGCCTCCTGATTCTTTTTTTTTTTTTTAATTGATTTTTTTAAAGGGAGAGAGGAAGGAGGTGGGAAGAGAAAGAGAGGTTGTGGGTGTGATTCCCAACTGGAGCACAATCCTAGGTTGTGTGGGTTCAATCCCTGGTCTGGGCATGTATGGGAGTCAGCCAATAGGTGCTTCCCTTTGTCATCAGTGTTTCTCCCTCTCCCTTCCTCTTGCTCTACAAAGCAATGAAAAATGTCCTTGGGTGAGGATAAAACAATGATAAAATAAAATACATTGTAAAGCGCTGTAACTTCTGTTTAATAAACAGAAACTTTTCTCCACAGGCAGCGTATACTATGGTAAGACTGATTGTACGTAGACTGTAGTAAACTCTGAGTTGCTTTCCTTTGCAGCACCAGGTCACAAGCATGTACCTGATTGGGTTTGGATTGTAGTGGGCATCCTCAACTTCGTAGCCTACACCTTAGGTAAGAAATTGGCAAGCACTCGCTGTAGTCAGTGGCTGGTGAATCTGTCAGCGAGGATAGCCACCCACTAAATTAACATTTTCTCCTATGCTTAATTCATTTTAATTAGGGGTTATTAATATTCTGTTCAATTTGATAAATATGTTTTTGAGTTTCTCTATGAAAAATATTGCCATTCATTGCTAGGGATTGCTAGAGGATAAGATAGGAGTTGGCAAACTACCCACTTGTGGGTCAAACCAGCCTGTTGTCTATTGTAAGTAAATTTTTATTGGAATACAGCTATGCTCATTCCTTTATATATTGTCTATGGCTGCTTTCCCGCAACAAGGACGGAGTTGAGTAGTGGCCACCAGAGATTGTATGGCTCAGAATGTCTAAGCTATTTACTATCTGGCTCTTAACAAAAAATATTTGTCAGCTTATGGAGTAAGACATTATTTTTGCCTTAAGTTTGGGAAGCAATACTGACATACCAATAAATTGCGGAATACTGAGATACTATGTGCAGCATGGTGGGAGAACAAATTAGGAAGTGGTCAGTTCTTATTTGGTGGAGGGGAGTGGTCAGGGAAGTCTGCTCTCCTAGGCCATACTGTCTACTCTGCCAAGAGTGCTTTTCATTGAATTACCTGAATGACTTGTTCTGCATTCTCTTTGTATCCTTTCCTGCTTTATTTTTCTCTGTAGCACTTAAAATCACCTGACCTAGTATCCATTTACTTGCTCACCTGTTTGTTGTCTGCCTGCTTTAAAATGTAAGCTTCTTGAGGGTGGTGCCTTGCTTTATTCACTGCTGCGTCCCCAGTGTTTAGAACATAGTAGGCACTCAGTATATAGTTTTTAAATGGGTGAGAAATAGCAGACTCTGACTTCAAGTTGCTTAGATCTCTTCAGATAAAAATGACTTACACTCGTAAAAACCAGCACGATCTGGTACATGATTAAATGCTGACATAGTGCATGATGAGAACCGCAGTGAAGTCTAGAAGAATTAGAGAAAAAGCTAAGTTACATATTTAGGTAAAGGCTTTTGTGCATGTTATTAATGATGAGAAAGTTTTAAAATTCTATTCGGTTGCAAAGACTGCAGGAGGAGCATGAGAAAGGTTAGGGTAGCCCGTGGGCTCTGACTTTTAACGTTTAGCATGTTGTAGGAGCCTTGTGATGTATTGTATGACCTACCTGTTTCAGGTCCACAACCCTGGCAAAGATCCTGACCTAACCTGAACTGTTGGTTGCAAAACCTATCTTGAATTAACATGAGGCAATTTACAACCTTTATTTATTCTACTAGTGTGACTATTCTTACATTTTGCTGCAGAAACTTCCATGTGTTTAATCACAGGGTGCTGCTCTAGGTCTTACTGGCAGTTTTTAAAAATAAATGACATAGTCCCTGAATTACCTTTTTAAAAAAAAAAAACAAACACTTTGAAACATATCTAGACCTCAGACTTGAGGAGCTAGGATGGGTTCAGTGAGAAGGTGCACAAAACCTAATTAATATGTAATTCATGAATTCAGTGTTTATTATAACTGCATAGAAGCTGCACTGAAAACAGGAAATTAAGCCAGCAAATAGAAAAGACTTAGGAAATATTTTAGCTACTTAAGGGCAAAAAGACCTTATGTTAGAGAGATCTGCAGCCGTTGGGCAGGAGTTTGGCATTCACCCTTTGTATGTTCCTTTAACAATATTTTTGAAAGCCCTCTTTGTCACAGACTGAGCCAGGCACTAGGGTAATACTATGGTGAGCAAGAAACACACTAATTATAAGGAATTTCTAATTTCTTAAATCTGAATCATTACAATTAGCCTAAATCTAATTCACTTAGTTAACAAAATGGTTTCATTTGGGGAGAAATTTTTATAAGTTAGACTTTCTTTTTTAATTAGGTTTTACCATTCTCTCTCTCTCTCTTCCTCTCCTCTTCCCCTCCCTCTCTTTCCTCCCCACCTCTTCCCCTTCCTCCCCCTCTCCCCCTCCTTTCACCTTCCTCTTCTACCTCTGCCTTCATTTCTTTCCCCCAAGTTCCTGTTTCTGCCTCTAAATAGTGTTCCATTATACTTTATCCTGAACTTTTTCTTTCTCTTAATTCCTTTGGTAATCCTTATTCTTAACACTATTGAGAAGACTCCCTTGTTTTTTATAGCCAGCTACTATTTGTCTTCTTAGTTACCAGTAAGTATCCTTGGGTTGAATTGCTTGACATTACCTTTTGGATATCCTGCTAACACTGCAATTTTAGCATCTTTCCTGTCAGTCTTGCTCCTTCTCCTGACTTCCTCATTTCTGTTAACACTAACACTGTAGTGTTACTCAGACTGAAAACTTTGGAGATGGTCTTCTTGTGTTTTGGCTTCACATCTCATCTTTTGCTGCCTTGTCATTTTCATTTACTTACTGTGTCACCTGGTCCAGCTTTTCATTCACCCTGCATTCCATCTCAGTGTTGGCTTACTAATTAGTGTTCCTCTTCCAGCTTGTCATTCCCTGATGTCAGGCAAGTCTTCCTGAAGCACTTCATTGATTTCACTCTTGTTGCTCCCTTGTTTGTAGTACCTCCTCATACTCCCCAAAACTTTTATATTGACTCAGACCTTCCTTCCAGCCTCTTTATACTGTCCTGCACACACTAGTTTCTCGTCAAACTGAACTACTTGGCTTTGTCTGAACAGGCATGTGCTTTTCCATCTCGGTGTTTTTGCTGGGAGCACTCCCTCCTCTTGAAATGGCATACTCGTTTCTCTCTTATCTACTGAAATCCAACTCATGCTTTATGTCCCCACTCAGATTTCATCCTGTCTTCAAAGCCATTCTAGATTATCTTCGGCTGAAGAGAACCTGTCCCTCTTCTGTACTCTTCTGTGGTTTGTGATGCACTGTGTCTTTAATTATCACATTTCCCCCTCTTTATCAGTTGTATATACTCCGAGGGCACAAGCTTAGTTTATTCTAAAGTTCTTGTAATCTTTACAAAATCGAGAATAGTGCACCGCATGGATTCAATAAATTCTTACATTTACTGGAACTTACTATGTACAAAACTTTTTCTGAAAGCACTTAAAATTGTGGAGGTGGTAGAGATGCAATATCAAACAAGATGAAATAGTTATAGCTGAAGCCCAGAGTGGTTTTGGATCTGAGAGCAAGGAGTGGTTAGATAAAATATAATGAATAACTGCTGAGTGTTCTCTGGATGCTTGAGAATTTGTGGCTAGTAGAACAATTCAGTTGTTAGGCAGATATGGAGAAATTCAAGAGTCTAACAAGAATGCTTCTTCCTCAAATCTAAAATTGACACCATTCAGTGTAATATAACATTTTAATTTTTAGATTAAACTTAGAGAAATTACCGATTTTATTTCTGAAATATTTGAGCTGAAGGAATTAAATGGTTAGATTTTTGTAGTACTGGCTGGTAGCTACACTTTAGTTAATTAACATTCCTGTGATATGTTGATTTGTTTTGGTTTGTTTTTTCCAGTTTATTAAAGAAGCCTTCCTCCATACTGGTATGGATTTAACCTTTTCCTATGGCAATGTGTTTTTGTTGCAGATGGTGTGGATGGAAAGCAAGCTCGCAGAACCAATTCCAGCACCCCATTAGGGGAACTTTTTGACCATGGCCTGGATAGTTGGTCATGCGTTTATTTTGTTGTAACTGTGTATTCCATCTTTGGACGAGGATCATCCGGTGTCAGTGTTTTTGTTCTTTATCTGCTGCTATGGGTTGTTTTGTTTTCTTTCATCCTGTCCCACTGGGAAAAGTATAACACAGGGGTTCTCTTCCTGCCATGGGGATATGACATTAGCCAGGTGGTAAGTATGTGTTTTAACTGAAATTGTCAACATTGCATGAATTTGGGGGAGGTTTTTGTCATTCTTTCTTTATTGCCCTTGTGCTTTTTTATTAGAACTGATGTGTGCTTTGAAAAAATTATTTTATATTGAAATATTATTTTTACTTATTTATGGAAAATTTTAAACATTCGCAAAAGTAGAGAGGATAGTATAGCAAACCCTTATGTACCTGTTACTTAGCTTCAGTAGTTTTCAACACATGGCCAGTCTTGTTTCATGTATACATTTTCTCCCTTCTCCCTCCCTGCCCAATTATTTTAAAGAAAATTCCTAAAATTATGTGATAAATATTTTACTGTATATCTCTTAATGGCAAAAGCCCTTTTTAGAAAGCATAAGCACAATGCCCTTATTACACCAAAAGATGAACAGTTTCTTAATGTTAATAAACTTTCATTTTAACTGTTGATTTTGTAAAAGAAAGATATGTGCATAATTGTTGGCTTTATGTCCTTGTCGCCAACTTTCAGTGAGTAGTGAGATTTGTTTTCTCTTACTTAATAGGCTTGCTATTAACTCCCTGCCTTTGAATCCCGCTTTTTGTGCTGCTGTTTTGCCCATTTGCACCTAAGGCTCCAGTAAAGAATCAGAAGTTGGGATGTTTTTGGGGAAGAAAGTCACTGGGTGGGCACATTGGATCATTTTATGGCTCACTCAGCTTATGAGGTGCCTTAAAGTGTTCCAAATGATGGCCAGTTCCTTTCATGGCCTAAAAGTTATTTTATGGTGTTGGCTGAAAAAAAATTTTTTTTAAAGGTGAGAAGACTTGCCACAATATCAAATTTAAGCATACTTTTTACTTTTGCTAAAACTATTTGACTAGACTTAATGCTGCATAAAACATTATTGACTCCCTGATCTTTCCAGCTGTTAATGCCTCTGTATGCTTTTGTCTGCATTTTCCTTCCAGACTATTTCTTTTGTCTACATAGTGACTGCGATTGTGGGAGTTGAGGCCTGGTATGAACCTTTCCTGTTTAATTTCTTATATAGAGACCTATTCACTGCAATGATTATTGGTAAGAAGCTCCATGTTGAAGCCTGTTTTAACATCACTTTGTTATCAAAGCCAGTGTGTGATTATAACAAACAGAACCCCCCTTCTCCCTTGCCAGCACCCTGCAGCACGCAGGACAGCCCTGCAGTCCTGTAGGATTTCAGCCTAACCATGAAGGAAAATAAGGTTTCTTTGTGTTTTGTTGTTATTCAGCATTAAGGTATTTTTGAGAAGAAAATACTGAAATAGATCACACAAATCTTATAAACTACTCAAATTAATCTAGATTGTATCGGAGGATTCATATGTAGGTGACTTTGGTACAAATTTTCTACTTATCTCAAAGTTGAAGATTACTAGTTTCTAGGAAATAGAATGAAGATTACTTTGTAATACATCCACTCCAAAAACTGAGCCTCTGTTCATCTTAGGTATCTCCTTGTGCCACTGAGTACTAGGTAAAGGTTTTAATCATGGTAATGTTTCCCTTTTCATTTAGCTGAAGGGGATTTCTGTAGGGTTGTTGAATTGGGAAGAGTGTTTTCTGTGGAAAGAGGCAAAAAGAAAGAGGATCCCAGATTATTTGGGAGCATCAGGAGTGGCACTAAAGAGCTTTGCAGAAGTGAAAAAGCATACCTGCTGGCTATTGCTCTGTTCCCTTGCCGGCCTCTTTCTACTGATGAACCTTCGTAATGGAATGGGAATTAGGTAAGGGTTAGAAATAGCCGAAAAATAGTGCCTTAGGCTTTGGCTGTCAGAAATGGAGTGGTTTGGGACTTTTTCTGTGGCTCTGGATCATAGACATTTTAGGAACCCTGCTGTAATCTACCAATTGTTCACTTTTTGGTACCTATATAAACTGCGATTTTTTTACCTTGAAAAGGCTAGCTGTTTTTCCTTTCCCATCATGTAGCGGATCTTTTGATTTTAGGCAGTTCGTCCTATAGCAAGTTTCCTGCATTCTACATTTAAATGTTAAATTTTAAAGATAAGGTGGAATTCTCTGATATATGAGATATATTTTTGAAAATTGTGGGCACATAATTTTCTTTGTCACTTATAAGTTTATCTGAACTCTTCCCTCTGAAATAGAACAAAAGCACACATGTTTCTCTACAAATAAGTAAAGTAGCTTTTCCAGTACTAGATTTGAGTAGACACAGATAGATAGAAGGGCCTTGGGGCCTAAGCTACTTAAATTTCTGCTGGTAAAATTGGTAGTCCTGGTGCCGGGGTGGCTGGGCTGGACTAGAGCTTCCAGTGAGACAAGGAATGAAGGAAGGTTGGCAGGAGCTGGAGTGGCTCCTGCCTGCCATTATGGACGGTACCTTCTTGGGGTACAACAGGCAGGCCACCACGATAGAAAACAAGATTCCTGCCCTCATCCCCCCGCCCCACCTTTTCATTATGAGAACATTTAGACATCTGTGTTCTATTTTTGCTTTTGTATAATAAATCCCTATGTGCCATCACCCAGCTTTAACAGTTTTCAATACTAGTGCCAGTCTTATTTCAAATACACCACTACCCATTAACCCTTGGGTTATTCTATAATGTATAGTCTTTTCTATTGCCCACATAATTGCCATTTCTGCTGCACTTCATTCCTTTTTGTATATCTGACTTAAAATATGGTGTTCTTTCTCAGAAGTCTGAAGTACTTTCTTTAGCATTTCTTATAGAGCAGATCTGATAGCATTATATTCTCTCAGTTTTTGTTTATGTGAAAATGTTTTGATTTTGCCTTAGTTTTTCTTTTACCACTTTGAATTTGTCATTCAGATGTCCTTTGGCATCCACATTTTCTGAGACATCTCATACATCATTGTCACCCTGTATGTAATACTTTATTTTTCTCATTACTTTCAAGATTTTCTATTTTTGGCTTTTAAAAGCTTGACTATGATGTACATAGGTGTGGTTTTCTTTGTGTTTGTTCTTCTTGGTGTTTGTTGAGCTTGTAGGATCTGTAAGTTAATGTTTTTTAGTAAATATGGGAAGCTTTTAGCCACAGTTTTTTTCTTCAGATTTTTTTTCCTCTCTGTCTTTTTCCCTCTGGGACTCCATTTACATGTATATTAGTCTGCTTCTCTTGATAATGTCCTACAGGTAATTTTATGGGGCTTTATTAATGTTTCTTTAATCTTTTCTCTCTCTCTTTTTCTTTTTGGTGCATGATTTCTATTCATCTATCTTTTGGTTTACTTCTTTTTTTCTTTTGCTACCTCCCATTGCCCCTTAAGGCTATTTGGTGAATCTTGCGTGGAACTTAGTATTTAAGTTATACTTTTCAGCTCTAGATTTTCCATTTGGTTCTTTTAAAATTTTTATTTATTTTTACCACCAGAGGACATTTTTTTTCATTGCTTTTAGAGACAGAGGAAGGGAGAGAGAGAAACATCGATACTAGAGAGAAGCATTGATTGGTTGCCTCCCATATGTGCCCTGACTGGGTATTGGCACCTGGACCAGGGCTTGCGTGCGCCTAGACTGGGGATCACACACTTCCACTCCCAGACCAGGGATCAAACTCACAACCTAGTCATGTGCCCTGATCGGGAATCAAACTTGCAACCCTTTGGTTATGAGCTGACACTCCAACCAGCTGAACCACACTGGCCAGGGCTCCATTTGGTTCGTTTTACACTCTATTTCTCTGTTGAAATTTCTTTTCTGTTCTTTCATTATCACCATATTTTTCTTTAGTTCTTTGAACATATTTAAAATAGCTACTTTAAAGTTTGTTTGCCAGATTCAGTGTCTGGGTCCACGTCAGAATAAGTTGCTATTGACTCATTCTTTAAAAAAGTTCTTTGCATTCTCCATTTTGCTAATTACATTTTCATTGTGTCACTTAACATGTTCCTATGCCTCTTTTTTTCCGTATAAACTAATAGATCCACAGACTTGGTTAGATATAAGTTTAATTTTCTTGTTGTTACTGTTTTGGCAACAGTCCTTATTAGGTAATGGTACTTTTAAAGGGATACAATATCTAGTTGTCTCTCTTTATTTTAATGTGAATAGTGACCTGAGAGAGGGTTGAGGTATTATTGTATGTCTGTTCCTATCTATTACAAAGTCATGCATCAGCTCTTTACCTAGTAGTATTCACAGACATTGATGATCGTTGCTTAGGAATCCATTCATTCAGTGGATAAGCTGGGGAATAAAGTTTGTTTTTAATAAAATATCTTATAAATCCATACTGATAATTCCAAATCAGACTTGATGATACAGATTTTTTACTTCATTGATCTTAAAATTGTATTCTTTAAACTGTGACAAAAGCCTTTGTTTTCAGTGACACAAAATATTTACTTTACAAAATACCCGCAACAATCTCATAGCACCAAAATCAGCAATGATATGATTACTGAAAATTGCTTAAGATTTTGGTTTTTTGCGGTTTATTTTACTTGAGATACCCAGTGAGATTACTATATTTTACAGTTACCACTCTGGCTATGCAACCAACTGGATATACACATTTTGGTTTGTTTCACTTTACTTTTGATTTTTAGGGATTACTTTTTCTTTTAAAATTTATTTTTTCTTTGTAGTTATATAAAATATCACATGATTTCAAAATCAAATCTATATATAAAAATTTAGCTGCAGTCACTACTGTTGCCCTCCTTTCCTCATAGCTAACCATCCTTGGTGTGTGGTGGGGGGCACTCTGACTGACTGAGCCACCGGCCAGGGCTTAGTTAACCATTCTTAGTTTTGAATTTTTGGTTTGCCTTTACATTGTTTCTTAATATAAATAAGTGTGTGTGTGTGTGTGTGT
>PVJD01004449.1:0-55961 GCA_004026545.1 Mormoops blainvillei | reverse complement strand
TACATAAATATGTCTTTTTTATTTTTATCAGGGTAGTTTGGAAAAGATCCCTGGTAGTAGAATTGCTAGTAAAGGACAAATTTCTTTTAAATTCTCACCAGTTGTGTATGAAAGTACTTATTTATTTACAGTTTTATCAACATAGTATATTGCCAAGCTTTTAGATTTTTGCCAATCTGATATATCTATAGTTTTAATTTGCATTTCTCTTACTTAATGAATGGACTTTTCTGGTGTTTAAGAGCTATTTGTATCCTTTTTTCTGTATACTTTTTATATATCTAGCCAATTTTTGCTTTAGGATTATTAACCATTTTCTTTATTTTTAGAAGTTCTTATATTAGGTATATTGATCTTTTTTCTTGATATAAATTACAATTTCCCCCTTGTTTGTCTTTTTTACTTTTCTTAAGATACTTTTGTCTCGGTTTTAATTGAAGTTTCTATTTAATACATAAGCCTGGAAATACGAGGAACCAAAATATGACCATGTTATCCTTGGAGTATATCTCATTTTATTCAATTCTTTTTTATGAATTCTACTCTAATTTTTCTGTAGCTATTAAGTTTGCTATAGTACGAAGTCTGGGCCTCTCTGTGTCAATACGGAGAACAGGTCTGCACATGTGTGGGTTCTATCGCTATTATATAGAGTTTAATAGATAAGGATTTAAATGAACAATTAAGGACTCATAAAATACACATTAAGTGCTTCTTAGAAAACAGTTATTAGATGCATTCTTTTTCTTTGGCAACCTGTGTAGAGCCCCGGCTTTTCTGCATGCTTATTGTACTTAAGATAAAGCTATCTGAAGATGTTTTAAACTACTAAATACTCTTGGTAGCAAATATTTTGCAGGTTTCTCTCAGTCTGTTTTCAGCACATCAGAGCCACAAGTAATTCTGCATTAATTCCTTTAGCTGTGGCTCCCTTTCATGGAGTAAATTGAAATTTCTGAGGACCTTGAGGACCAGCATATCTTCTTTGTTTCCCTCTAAAAATCTATTAACTTGGGGAACTTTGTTCCAGTTGGACTTGGAAATAGGGATGAGATTTTTCTGTTGTGGATTCCAGTGTTTTCATCTGTTTTAGCAAAATGGCTTAGGAATTGTTTTGAAGGGATGCTTTTTTATCTTTGAGCTTTACCATATTGCATGGACACCCCTCCACCCATCTAGTCATGTAGAGTTATTGGGAGTCCAGAGTGGACAAACTAGGGCTAATATGTTGAGGGACAATGAAATATCCAAGTGAAATATCCAGAAAGTGCCACATACATTCATTTGGAATTTGAAGTACAGAGCATGGATTTACATCTCTATAGATTATAAAATCAGAGATTAAAAAAAAAGATTTTATTTATTTGTTTTTAGACAGGGTAAGGGAGGGAGAAAGAGAAGGAGAGAAACATCGGTGTGTGGTTACCTCTCACGTACCCCCTACTGGGGACCTGACCTGCAACCTAGGCATGTGCCCTGACTAGGAATTGAACTTGTGACCCTTTGGTTCACAGGCTGGCGCTCAATCCGCTGAGCCACGTGAGCCAGGGCAGAATCAGAGAACTTTAAAAATGCATGGGATATTAGAAAATCATTTAACCCATTGTCATAACAGCTGAGGAGTCCGAAGCTCAGAGATATTGTCTATTTTCCCAAGAGTACATAACAACGTTTGGGAGTCATCTGTAGGAAGGAAGCTTATGATTAAAGCTGTAGGAGAGGATTCTCTGAGGGAGAGTGGAGGCATGGTAGGATGGCCAGTTAAGAATATGCAGGAGGTAGAGTTCCCACCAAGAGACCAGATGTAATGGTTGGATGGTTAGCAGGGACATTGGAAGAATGAATCACAAAGGCAAAGGGAGGAAAGAATTGCAATTAGTGGGTAGTTAATGGAGTCATTTTACCTAGAAGTCAAGAAAGAAGAAAGAATATTGAATTTGATGACTAGGAGAGCTTGATAAATTTTAAGAATGCAATTTCAGCAGATTGGGAGGCAGAATGAACTTCTTGAGTGCTGAGGAATTATGGCGACAGAAAATTAAATTTGGTGAGTGATGGAAGACAGGGCAGAAGCAGTGATGGTGGCGTTTCTTGGGAAGGCCATTCTTGTTTTTAGGTTTGAGGGGAAAGAACTGTTGTGCGTATGTGGGCGGGGGGAGAAATTGAGGTGCCAGGGAGGTAAAAATAACTGGGAAGGTGCAGGGTCCCCTAGCCATCCCCTCTTCCAATAGCTCACCATTACTGAACAATATATTAATAATACCAGGTACCATCAAGGTGTCTTTTCATGTAATAATTCATTTAATTCTCAGAACTCTGTGGGGACAGTGCTGCTATTATCTTTATTTTACAAGTGAGGAAACTGAGGCAGGTTAACTTACCTGAAGCCGTATAACCCAGTTGGTGGCACAACTGAGATTGCAGTCCCGTTTGGCCCCTTGAAGCCTGCCTGGCATCAGCACACTGTGCTGCCGCTCTTCCGGCTGACTGTTGTGCAGAAAAGTGTTCTGTTCCATTACAGAAGTAAACTGGAACCCGAAAACTATTATCTCTAAAAACAGTACATATTTTGTGTATTTGATTATTATAAAGGTCACTTGAATAATAATCATGACAATTTAAATATTCTTCCTTTTAGGCTGTGCATTATTTGTGACTCTTCCAATGAGTTTATTCAACTTTTACAGGTAAGTATTTTATTCTTTTTTTTTAATTAATCTTCATTGTATTTTTTCCCATTACCATTTAGTCCCCTTATACCACCTCCTCTCTACCCCAGCAATCACCACACTGTTGTGTATTTCTTTTTTAATTGGGTAAGAAATAAGAAAATCTTTAGAAACTGTAATTTAGATGAGTTTTAGGATCTCTTTTCCTTTGGAATCTGGGCATTTTGAAAAGGTCGTGAAACCTGTATTTTGAATCTAGAACGAGGTTAGGATGATTTAGGATACCTATGGAGGCTGGTGTAGACACTTCAACCATAGCACAAAACTACTTGTTCTTGTTCTTTTGTTACAGTTTTGGACTCACTAGTCTTGTAATTTGCCCTTTTTTGTGAGTGAATCTATCCACAGGAAGAATGTTCCTGTTGAATATTGATACATTTACATTCTGTTTCATAAATTGATTATCTCTAAGTTTACTTAACATGATCATAAAAAAGAGAACTTCTGAACTTGTGTAGTTTTGGACCAACTTCTAGGTCTATGCTAACTCCTCTCAAATAGCAGTATATTGTGATTCCTGCCTGCAGAGGAGGATGGGGTCTGGGGAGGGGAGATGCCCAGGTGGCGTTTCATTTGTCGGATCTATGCATTTCCCCACCTTTGTGCAGCCACACTGAATTTCTTTTTGTGACCAGAATATATTCTGCTCTTCCCTTCCTCAGTAGTTTGCTTCCACTCTTCCCTCTACTTGAAAAACTCTCTCGTACTTCCTGCTTCAGAATCCTATCCATGTCAGGCCACGCTCTGTGAATCTTCTCTGTTTATTACAGCTGGCAGTCATTCACAGAAGTCATAAAATTTAAAGCTCTGAAGGCCACAGAGATTATTTGAGTCATTACCTGCTTATCTTCTAAAGATGAGGTCCTGATTGGGCAATACCATGACCAAGGGCCTGCAATCAGTGGCAGAACCAAGGCTAGGATTTGGGGCTCTGCTCAGATGAGCAAATGTGCCTAGAGACACTAGAGTGCTTTCAGCAGTCATTTTAGAATCTGCCATGTGAGTTGTTTTTCACTTTAAATTCTGTGTCACTTGTATCATAGTAGCATTGGGAGATCCTCCTCTGGTATTGCTTTGTGTTTGTTTTATTTTCCCTATTAGAATATAATCTTACAGAACAGCAATTTTCAACCATTTTTATCTCATGGCACACATAAACTAATTACCAAAATTCAGGAGCACACCAAAAAATATATACATATATTTTTTGCTGGTCCGACAGAAAAATAGGTATAATTTTGATTCATTCACATCGGATGGCTGTTGTTGTGCTGTTTGTTTTTTTTTTACTCTTTAATTGAATTTAAAATTTCAAATTAATCAATGTGAATTTAACCAGTATGACATCAGTTAATAAAATTATAAAGCCTGGCTGGTGTGTGGCTCAGTGGATTGAGTGCCGGCCTGCAAACCAAAAGGTCGCTGGTTTGATTCCTAGTCAGGGCACATGCCTGGGTTGCTGGCCAGGTCACACTCAAGAAGCAGCCACACATTGATGTTTTTCTCCCTTTCATTTTCCCTCCTTTCCCATCTGTCTAAAAATAAATAAATAAAATCTTTTTTTTTAAAAGGTAGATTAAAAAAATAATAAAGTTATATAAGTTTCCAGTTATCACTTTTTTCTCCTGACAACCTAAGGGAAAAGAGGACAGTGCTCTTGACTAAACATGACTAAATAACACATAGTACATTTAAAAAAATTCTTGTGGCACACCAGTGTGCCTCTTGCAGCACACCAGTTGAAAATGACTGTCATAGAACAAAGACCAAGTTGATTACATTCCAGGGGTAAAAATGGGACTGGGTCAGGGGACTTCAGTTCTAGTCCTGGCCCTGCCACTTTGTAGCAAGTTATGTAAATTTAAATTCTCATGCCCTCACTGAAACAGATTCTTACCTATGCCATAGGATTGTGGTGAGTATAACATAAGAGAATATGTATGAAAGTACTCGAAGGGGGAAACTGGGACAACTGTAATAGAACAACAATTTTTTAAAAAGTACTTTGGAAGCTATAAAACAAAAGTGTAAGTTTTATATGTAATAATGTTCTTTGTATTACTTGATTTTTTTTTTCCAGAAGCTATAAAAATAACACCTTGAAACACAATTCAGTCTATGAAGCTATGGTTCCCATCTTTTCTCCATGTTTGCTATTCGTTTTGTCTACAGCATGGATCCTCCAGTCACCTTCAGATATTTTGGAGAGACATCCTAGACTATTCTACTTTATGGTTGGAACGGCCTTTGCCAACAGCACAGTAAGATGTTTTTTAAACCATAATATATATAAGGAATATATGACAGAATTTGATAATTTGAGAAACCTTATACAGTAGTAGAATAAGCAAATTTTAAAGATACTTTAATTCAAAATTTGAAAAAAAAATAACCTCAAAGACAGAACGTAAAATTATTTTATTTTTCCCTTAGAAACCTGTTGGATTTAGAGATTGCAGTAGTATTTTGGAACCATAGCATACTTGAAATTTTTTGTTTTGGTTGCCTGCCGAAGAACCCATAGACTATTTTATAGATTCCTTTAAGACTGTAATTATTATTAACCATGTGGTTGAAATGGCTGCAGACACGATTAGGGAGCTTGAGAGGTGTTCTTGCGAGAGAGAAAAACACATCATCCGCCACACCTGCCACGCATTTTTTTAATCAGCTGAGTTTTAATTTAATAACATGGAGTTATAAACTATGTAGTAAATACAACATATTTTTAAAAATTAGGAGTTGAGAAAAGACCCTGATAGTTTTGATAGCCAGGAAGCCTGTGCTGAGGCCAGATTCTTAATAAGTTTAATTTTCTTACTTAGCCATTGAGCTTATGTTTCCATGTAAAAAGTGTTTATGAAAGAATAAAGTGCATTTGAGTAAGGCCTTGAAAGTAAAGGGAACCAAAGAGGTTCTGATGTGTTAATTGGTAATATGACTGAATTGGAGGTAGCATCTCATCTCCATGCAGAAATTTAGTTGTGTTGGGGTTTTGAAAAAAAAGTTTTTTTTAGATAACATAGAATCTTAAAATTTGTTTTACCCAAATTGTTACCCAGTGGAAGAATGCCTTCTATAGCATCCTTATTAAATTATCTTACAGCCTCTTCCGACACACACATGGTTTGAGGATCCACAGATTTGGAGGTGGGGGCAGAGGTCCTATTGGCCCCTGAGCAGTCGAGGTGACTGAACATAATGTAACATAAATTTGTTGGCTCAAGCACTTGAACACTTTTTAAATGTTGGAGTGACAAGTTTTGGAAGTGGTTTGCTAATTAAATTTTTCTTTCTTTCTTCCTTTCTTCCTTCCTTTCTTTTTTTAAAAAATAATTTCAAGTGTCAGCTGATTGTTTGTCAAATGAGCAGTACAAGGTGTCCAACTTTGAATTGGTTGCTGGCTCCTTTCTTCCTGGTTGTCATGGTGGTAAACCTAGGAGTCTCTGCTTCCACTGAGAGCATCCTTCTGTACACGCTGACAGCTGTCTTCACTCTGGCCCACATCCATTATGGCGTGCGAGTGGTAAGTAATCTAGAACAAAATTGGTTCCATTTGAAAAAAATTGGTTTCATTTGGTTCTTATAAATAGTGGAAAGAAGGTGAGGGAAATTTTCAAAAGAAAGTTTGCATATAGTAGCTGGGAGAATTTTTTATATATTCTCTAAATTTTGGATAATATTCAGGTGTGTAATTTTAAAGATTATTTCTCCAATGAATATGTTATAATAACTACAAATAACTTGAAAGCTGGATAATTATTATAAGGAGTTAGTTCTTGTTTTTAAATAGGTAGAAATGTAAATCGTTTTCTTGGTGAAGAGAATTATGCTTTTAATTATGTAGGACTAGATAATCCCTTTTTTTAATTATTATTATTTCTACACATGCCTCTTCAGCTTTAGGGGCATTTTTGTTGCGTGTTAACATAATTTGGAAAAGAACTGAAACTGATTTGGTGGCACTGTCTCCCCCCTCCCCTGCCCAATCCTGCAAGCAATGTGGTAAGGGAGGTTAGAACTTAAGACTAAAGGGAGGCTTTTGCATTATTTGAGGTTTTATTCATCTATTGTATTCCTGAGTTCTCAGGAGAAATAATACGTAAAGGGAAATGAGAGAAAGGGTTTAAGAAGTATTATGCAAACCTTAATTTTAATAGTCTCTTCAAATATGAGACTAGTTTCAGGACAAATAAACTAAGTTAGAAATAATAAAATGAAAATCAGAACCATGCAGTTTTTCTTTTTCATCACACTTTAACATTCTTTTCTAATTATTTTGCATATTTTAGCATGGTCTCATAGTTATGATTTTTGAATGGTATAGCATATTCTATCACGGTGATTACTTAATGATTACTTAATAATAACCTGATTTACTTAATCATGATCCAGTTATAGTAAGCATTTAGGTTTGTTTCTGAATTTTCACTGTTATAAATAGTGTTGGAATGAACAGTCTGGCATATTTTTTTCTTTCATTTGCTTTATTTTTGGAGGATAATTTCATTGCAGTGGGGTTATGTAGAAGGCTAGTCACATTTTTATGTCTCATAAAATACTTCTGCTTGGTATGCCTGTTTTGAAAGGAATCTTGCTGTAGTTTAGTTTGAGAAACAATTATATATTGTTCATATTTGTAAAGCAGGGGACACCTGTCATGCTTGATAACAACTTTATACTTTGCATATGTTGCTAAACTTAAGCTTTCCTTATGTTTCTCCTCAAAGTAGCCCACATTTGTTGGGATGAAGTAGGTAAAATTGTTATGGAAAAAAATCATGATAAGTTTATGAATTATGACATGAAGATATAATTATTTGTCTTTATTTGGGCAAATTTAACATTATATGCTTTATAGCAACACTCATAGGCCTTTATCCAATGTTCATCTGTCATATGTGTGAAGTGGAACACAGTTGCGAATGCCTTTCATAGCTCGTTTAATTTATTATGACCCTTCCGAAGCATGTCTTCAGAAAATCATATATATACCAAACCAAACCAAACCAAAACACATTTTTCTTTAAATTACCAAGGTGTACTACCTTTTCTTCATTAAAAATCTGGAAAATAAATACAAGCTAACTGAAAGAAATTTCAGGAGCATCTTTTTGTCTTTGTGCTATCTTACCACCTCTGCAGCTTCTGACCAGAAGGCTAAGTAATACAAAATGTTTACTTGAGCTATGGAAATGTAAATAATACAAATAAGAATAGAAATAAGAAATATCAAACAAATGATATTTACTAACTGTCACATAACCAAGCTCTTGCATACCCGCTAGTGTTACCCTAACTAATATGGTCTAAACTTCTGAAAATATACAGTTCTAGTTTTAAACTGTTTCATTGGGATTAGGAATGATTATCTAGAAATGTTATAAAAAACTGAATGTTGAGTCTATATCTGTAAATATTTGATCTACTAGATACTCTAAATCAGCTAACCCTATAATTCTTCAGTAGATTTGATGTGAATCTGTATGGCCTGGAAAGATCTGGAGAGACTAGAGCAGTGGAGTTAAGTAGACCCAGGTTTAAGTCCTAACTCTCCCAGGGTAGTTTTAGTACTCTTGTTTAGCCATCTAGCTCTATAGCTATCCTAACCCAGAGAAATCTTCATTATTTCTGATGATTTTTGCTGTGTCAGTAAATTGTTGTCTCCAGAGAGTAAATTCTGTGTGCTTTAAAAAATTAATTAGGTATGTATTTATCACTGCCTCCTGTTCTGGTTTTCTATAGGTAAAGCAACTGAGCAGCCATTTTCAGATTTACCCCTTCTCATTGAGGAAACCAAACTCAGATTGACTAGGAATGGAAGAAAAGAATATTGGCCTGTAATCTACAGAAAGAAGTCCTGTAAATAAGATGCTTGTAAATATTTCATCCATCACCATTGAACTAAACTGATCTGCCTAACGGACATGGGAACTCTGTGTGTGGTACTTGTACAGAGGGAATGATATATATAATCTGAAATGTGGAATTTTGAACCTATTAACTCCCAGTTTATTTTATTTTTTATAAAACCATGTGATGTTTTGGTTAAGCATAATGTATATTAGACCAGCAAAATGTTTCTAGTGATTTTAGCTTCATGAGTCCATAATGTTTTGGTTCATATTGAGTTAAAGATGCTTTATTTTTATTATTTTTAAAACCCCCAGATTGGTTTAGAGCACTGATAACATTCAGAAAACCACAGCGTTTTCATATTTCGTATTTAGTAGTTGTAGTTGGTCGCCAGCTACGGAAGCTATCAGTAGTCCACATCTAATGTAGGGAAAAGAAAAGAGCAAGTCACCTTCAGCGAGAGATGCCAAATGATTACAGAACAATATACAGGTTTGCCAAATACTGGTTTCTCTTTCCCATGGAAATGCCTTTGCCCTCATGTGCTAAGAGAGCTAATATATATATTTAGATTCTCTAGTATTCTGGCTCTCTTTGTTATAGAACCGAGCTTGGTAAATGGTTTAGTTTTCTTTTAAATACAAATATTCTATTGAGAATCAGTAGAGAATGGATTGTAATTACACCCATTTGGCGTGGTTCATTGTTTAAATGTGGCTCCCCCCCCCCCTTGCCTCCCAGCTGCAAGTTGCTGAGATTTGGTGCCTGTGAACTATGATTAAATGAATGCACGTGGCTGCGTGAGGCTTATGGTAATTACTGGTGAGGAACACAGATAAACTTCCTTAATAGAGAAATTTGCTTTGGAGTAGGAATCTCATGAACCTCACTCTGAAATTACTATTGTGAACCTCACTATAAAATTAATTTTCTGATTCAATTTGTCCTTCCTTTCTTCCTTCCATTCGCTCTCCCTCTATCTCTTTTTTGTGGAGGAGAGAGTGCTGTGTTTTTTTAAATTTTATTCCGGAAAAGAAGTAGGGAGAATTCTTTCTTCTCCAACTTACCCACCTCCCCACTTGAAGAAAAATTTTATATGTATGCCTTACTGAGTACACAGTCTCTTTAATATAACTTGGAGTAATTTTTGAGGTTTACTGACAAACATCAAAATCTCTTTGATTTTAATGTGGTTTTATAGATCACACCTTTTCATGAATGTGGGTATTTTCTTCTGTTTCTTTTTGACTTTGTGTCTATTTACTTTGGTGGTGGTGAAACTTTTTAAAAAATTTTCCACTGAATGAAATTTGTGCTTGAATGAAGAGTGTATCTTAAACCCTTTTTTTGGATGGATTGCACTTGGATAAAATAGGCACCACTGTGTTGATATGTAATTAAATTCAGAACCATTATTTATCTATGAATGTGACCATTTTAAAATTTAATTATAGTGTATTCCTTTGTTGAATTTCTGTCTGCTGCTTTGTAAAAATAACTACATAATTGATATTTCAGTTTTTAAATTTATAAATTTTAATAATTGTCCTCTAGGTTTGTAGAAATGAGGAGTCAAGGAACTAACTCATGGTTCTGTACTCATTTTAAAAAAAGGAAAGGTTGAGATCTGTTCAGTGATTTTCTCTGAGACAAAAATGGTCACTGAAAATAAGGGCGAAATCGATGCTGGAAAATGTGGGTAGTGATTCCATGTTTGTTAAGGTGCCATCGTAGAGGTCAGAGAATGAAACAGTGCAGGGAAGGCAATGCTGTTGTTTGTATACCTTGTTCTGTGTCACCTGTAAAACTGAGCTGGATAAAGCATTCGTTTGGTCTGGGAAGAGCTTTTGTTTAAGGTTTCTAAGATAATCATTTTACTGTTTTGTCGACCTTGTGCAAAAGATGAAATTAATCTGCATGATAGAAGAAAGGAACTGATAAATATTTATAAAATGACACATTTGGACCACAGGCTTTCTTCATCTTTTGTAGTATAGTAAGAAAATACTTACTACTTCAGGCAGAAGGTCATGTCCTATAATTTTGGAGCTTTTACCTCAAAGTGTGTTTCTGCTCTCTTTTCTGTTGCATCAGGTTTATTTGAAAATCGTTTTGTGCCTATACTTTATGATTTATTTCCCTATAGTGGTAAAGAATTATGCCATAGTTAGTTTTGTTGACATCCCTAGATGAAAGAAAGGTGGTGGCCAACAAGGTGGAAGCGAAACTGGGTAATTAACTCTCAGAATACTGTGAACTTGTGCATCTGTAGCGTACCGCATACTCTTGTTCTTGGCTTAGCCTGCTGTCTTGCAGTGCATCTTGAAAGCACCCCTTTGTTATGTAGTGATGGGGTGCCTGAAAAAGGACTTAATTACAGATAGCTCTGTTTATTTATGTCATGCCAATTATCATAACATTTCCAAAGTATAAAAGCTATTTCAGGCTTATGCATGATGTTTTGGGGTGAGTTCACACCTCAGCCTTTCTTCCAGCATACACTGAGCTGCCTTTTGGGGGCTGGTTCGTCATCCATACGTGGTTTCTGTACATTTCACAAGAGAGTGCCTTAGCCAGGCCAGAGGTTTGCTTTGTGTTTCTGCTGACCAAAGTTTTCTAGACCTGTAAGAGAAGTTTCTTTTTATGTTATGGTATGAAAAAGTCCTTTCTTGCTTGTCAGAAAATAATTCCCCTATATTTCAGGGGGTATGGCATAGGAAAAGCTGAAAATACCCAGATAGAGTGTGTTAATGCCGCCTTTTATGATTCTTTAATGACATGATCTTAGTGCAGTGAACATTTTAAAATCATTACGGTTTAAATAACCATTCCTCCACTAATAAGGAATGAATATAGTTTATGGGTTTTAGTCTAAAGGGCAATAGAGTGAATAACTTCCAAATAAACTAAATAGCCTTCCTTGATATTTAATAATATTATGGTTAACATACTTCTAATTCTAATTAAAATGAAAGTTAAATGCTGATTATGGTCTAGAATGTTATAGGACTACTACCAACTTGTCATTTATTTTCATATAGAGCTATTGGGAAGAGTTGCCCAAATTCAACTCTTCCAGTTAAATTAAATACCAAAAGAGTGTTGATCATGATCTGGGGCCCGGACATTGGGCACATAGGCAAAGGATAAAGCACCATAATATCTGTTGTAAGAGGAAGGGATCACCTTAATGCCTAATGCCCTCTGGACCCAATGATTTAAATGTAATGCACAGTTTAAAATTGTCACAGTTGAGCTCATCATTTTTCTACTAATTTCAAATTCAAAGTGTCCTCAGTGTTTAATTTTCAAAGAATTAGTTTATTTGGTAGTCAGTTATAAAGCATTTGGAATGTACCTTGCTTTCCAAAGGAGACTGATGTTCTAACCTGTGGAGAATGAAAAGATAATCTGAAGGTGTTTGAATCAGAGCCCGCTTCCCCCTTGTATTTTCACTAGAAGTCTCTTTGTAACTCTTCCTCTTCAGTCTTCATCTGGGTTTCATTTTAACTGGACACCACCTAGGACAGGGATGCACACTTGTTCTTGGAATTTGCCACATTCAGATGTCTTTGATTGCCTTAGATATCTTGTCTAGTCAAGGACTGGGAATGTGCCAGAGGGAACAAAGTAAAACTTGATTGACTAGAACTTTTGACTTCGGGTCTCTAAATAAGCCAAAACCAGATACAGACATTTTTGGTTGTGTTGATTCCTCCGTTCAGAGTGGCCTTTTTCTTGACCTCAGTACTGGACTTGACTGAGCACTCTATAAGAAATTTGTGAATTCGCACTAGAATTTTCTTTGTCCTATGAGATTTCTTAGTAAGACAGCATGCCTTTCTTGAACACCTTGTGGCTGAATAACTTTGTGGCTGCCAGTACTAGAACCTTCCAGGAATTTTAACTAGTATGCTGCATTTGAAGCACTTTGACATGTACACTTAAAGTGACAGTTTTAACAATAAAATGGTGTTAATCACTGTGAAACTTGAAAGTGTGATACTCTGCATTTTAGGAAGCTTAAGTAAATTCTGATTTTCCTTTATTAATTATGAGACCCACATGATTTATACATTTTACCTTTTATCTTTGAATGGTACAAATGACTGACATATTGGCAGGCAGCTACTTTTAGGGTATATTGTAAATCATGGTTGTTTAACTTTTCCAGAGAAAGTGGCGATGTGTTTACTTCTTCCTTGCGTGGAGCCATGGGAATTGGATTTATTGGCTAATTCATTTCCGGTGTTTCTACAGTACAAAATAAATGTAACCTTTTTAACCTGCATGCTAGTAATATGCTTTGCTTTTTAGTAAACAAATATACAAGAAATAGTAATCTGGCTGACTTTGGTTTTTTGTTTGTTTTTAAAGTGCTTCAAGGGGACCAGGTCTTTATACAGACAGACCTTAAATAAGCTAATATTTAGGAGAGCAAAAGCAGTTTTGCCATTTTTTC
Organism: Mormoops blainvillei; assembly: GCA_004026545.1. NCBI lineage: Eukaryota > Metazoa > Chordata > Mammalia > Chiroptera > Mormoopidae > Mormoops > Mormoops blainvillei. The sequence continues at coordinate 42,914 of PVJD01004449.1, read as the reverse complement.
CCTCTCGCAGGTGGCCTGTGCATTTGGTCAGAAAGGCCAGGTTCCCAGAATTGGAAAGTGGTGCTTAGACTGATGTTGGAATATTTTAAAAAGAGCCTGTCTCCTTAGGAAAGTCCATTTGGACACAACAGGAGTGTCTGGTGTTCCGCAGACTGTTCAGTTGCCTTACTCGTCACAGAATCATTCTTACAAAGCCAGGCTCAATCAGAATGGTGCTGTTTTTAGAGTGTTTGAGTGGACCATGGCCCTGGAGTACCTAGTGCTACACTGACGTTAGAGACAGGTTTGAAGACACAAGGAGTGGCTAAGTGCTGTGGGCGCCTTATGGCTCTTTGGCTAAAGTCTTCTCTTGAGCAGCTTGTATGGGTAACAATTAGAATTAATTTTTTAAATTAAGACATACTCAATTCTCCATGAATTCTAGATTCTAGTATTCTTTTTTTAAAGAAGATTTTATTTATTTATTTTTAGAGAGAGGGAAGGGAGGGAGAGAGAGAGAAGCACGCGAGAAATACATCTCTTGGTTGACTCTCACATGCCTGCAGCCCCAGACCTGGCCCCGCAACCCACGAACGTGCCCTGACTGGGCATTAGTCCAGAGCCTTTTGGTTCGTAGGCCCGTGCTCAACCCACCGAGGCACACCAGCCAGGGCTGGATTCTGGTATGCTTGACAGGCACTTTTGTTATCTAAAGTAAGCTCTTGACCAGGAATATGTTTAGTTAGTGCTTGATGTTATTAACCAGGAGCCTGTTTTAATTTTACAGGAAGTGTGAATGCTTCATTATAAACCTGTTTAAAATACTGGTATTCAATATCAGATGCACACAGACACACACACACACACACACACGCACGCATGCACACGACTGACCACAACATTAACATTTTTTGTAGGGAATTTTGTTTAGACAACTCACTCCATTAGAGCAGCCATTCAGGAGACAGAGACCCAGCTGCAGGTGTTATATACTCATTCTGAAATGTGCCAAGAAAGCTGAATTTAGTATTAAACTCCAAATATCAACTGTAGCGCCTCCTCTGGGTACAGGGGAAGGCAGTGAATAATTGCTGAGGTGTAGAGGTGTAAATTCCCAGCTGCCCTCTTCTCCCCTTCCCCTCTCACCTAATATAATAGATTTGTAGCCGATTGTAGAGAAAGAATTGGATACTTTTCTGAGTAAGGTTACATGCCCTGTGACTAGGTGGCAGGAATCATGGCTGAATCAATTATTGAGTTGTTTAGCTTGGTCCTGTTGCAGTTTGCTTTCTGTAGTATTCTGAAACAAAAGGACAATTCCATCCCTTCTCAGGTACCTAGAAACAATACCACTCAAGCAACTGGAATATATTTGCTACAAATAGAATATATTAGAGAAGAAGATGAAGAGGAGCACAAAATCTTATTTTTCCCTTTCAAGTAGTTTAATTGAACATACTAGTAATTGGTCTGTCTAGGACTTCCTGTGTTCATAGTAAATAATGTAGCAATTATTTTGTCTGGTTATGTGTGCTGTGTGTGTGTATATATACATAATATGTACACATCTATTCTCTGTGCATATACATGTATGATGTATTCGTATATACATGCAGTCTACTCTTGATTATCAGCGAAGTGGGGAGTCCTCATTGCACTTTCCCCACGTTGACGTGACCTGCGCATAGCCCGTAACTCTGCGAAACCTCTTTCTCATCTGGAACCACGGTCTTTCTTGCTTCCAGTTCATCTCAGTCCCCAGGAAAGGCCCTTGAAACGAGTCACGCTCCGTTTCCCTTTCACCAGGGATTGTGTGAGCCAGAAAAAGTGTTTGAGAAAGATGGCTGCTTCCACCAGGGTTGGGGCTTCTGGGTCCGAAGCTGACAGGGGCCCATTCCTGGCCAGAAGGCAGCTCTGGGAGCAACAGCTAGCTCTGCTCCTGAGTTTGATGGAGAAGCCCAGCTCTTACAGAAGTGGGGCATCACAACCTTGGTTAAATGCCTTAGCTGGAATATTGTGAAGTCTTATCTAAGTCTTTGATGTACAAGTCGAGTACAACCGTGTACTCTCCCGATATTTTTGCATCATCGGTATCGCTGTTCCCCATCGCTAGCCCAGATAATCAAGAGCCGACTGTTTCTTGCCACTGGATTCTGGAAACCTTGTTCTTTCAACTGGATTTATGTTTATTTCTGCTGCTGTGAAACCCAAAAGTAATGCAGTAGGTTTTAATTTAAAATTGTTTAATTCTATTATTGATAAATATTTATTGTAATAAAAGTAAAGAGTAAATAATTTTTAAATCCTTTCAGTTGTTTTCAGATTGTCTTCTTTGCCGTTCCTTCGTAGGTGCGAAATGGGAGGGAGCTATGGGGAGAAAATTAATGTCCATTTACTTGTCTCAGAGAACTGTTGATTGTTTTAGGGCAAAACTTCAAAGGATTTTCTTCTTTTTTAAGAGATCAACCTGCTTGATCCTGGGTGTTCTAGAATCCTGTGACTTGTTTCAGAAAGGCAGGTGGCAGTACCAGCGGTTCATAATGTACTGTTCTTGACTCCCTCAGAGCTGGCTGCCAGGCAATATATAATAATAACTGGGTCACACTGAAATTAGTTTGTAAGGTCTTGGTTTTATACTCAAACACATTTTCCCATAGAAAGAGTGTTCATATATGGTGTTAATTTTCCAGGCTGATTCCACAAGACCCTAATAACCCACATTTAGTACCCCCAAACTATAATATTCAATATATAAACCGTAAGTACTTATAAAAACTCTGATTTTTTTTAACATTGCTTCTGAGGAGAATTATTTCCTATATTTTACATCAGAGTTGACCTCCTGGCTCTGACAGTGGGTATTTAAAAGAAGCTGAAGAAGGTGAAGGAAGAAATGTCCCACATTTTGTTTGACCCCGACTAGTTGTCCAGCTGTGTGCGTTTAATCCCCGACCCCCTTGGTTGCCCTTGCAGTCACCCTCTTCCTTCTGTCTGTGGATCTCAAATACCTAGCAAGCATATGACACACAGCAGGTATGCAGGAGGCAACCACACTTGGGTCTCTCTAAACTTAAAAAGACCCAATTCCCCCAAAGTGTCTTGCTCCTTTTTCTGCTCTCTCTCATCTCCGCCCCTCTGCTCGCAGATTTCTTGAAAGAAAACTTTATAACTCTTCCTTCTATTTTTCTTCTTGCTTTCATCCTGAAAGTTTCTCAGGATCTCCCAAACTTTTAATACAATGACTGTTTCTTAGTCATGTTCAACTTTGTAAGCTTTGACCCAGGGTTAAGTTACTTATTTTTTCTAACCCTCAGTTTCCGTATATGTAAAATGGGATTATTAATATTACCACAATTGTATTATATATTATGAATAATGCATATAGAGTATTTAGCACAGTGAGTGGTCTAAGGTAGGTGTTCTATATCTACTAATATCTTGTTCTCAGTTTTCACTCGCGAACTCTTCTCTAAGATTTATGACCTACTCATGACTTCTCGTCCTCTCTAGTTCTCTATTACATCCATATGTTAGGAAATGCATGAATATGATGGTAAGGCAGTCCCGAAAATAACTAAAATTGATTATTAAGATTGTCTTCTGAGAATCTTAGTAAAATTTCATACTAATTGGAATGAAGGGAAGATAGGAATAAACAAAAAAATTATGGCATTTTGGCCGTGCTGGTCAAAATGTCGGCATAGGCAGACACAGCTCACGTTCTTGCACAACCACATCAAGATTCCAGCTAAACTATAGAACAACCATCCTCAGAACCATCAGAAATCAAACTGAATGGAAGTCTGACCACTATGGAATTAAAGAAACCACATCTCTCCAGACAAGTAGGAAGGGCAGAGAAATGGAGCAGGCTGGTGTGGATAAAAATTTGGGAAGTATATCTTGGGAGTGAGGGGTCCCAGCCCCACACCAGGCCCACCCAGTCCAGGGTTCCAGTGCCAGGAATATTCATCCTCATAACTTCTGGCTGCAAAAAACATTGAATCAGTGGAAGAAAGTCCACTGGAGTCCCAAGGAGTTCCTCTTAAAGAACCCACAGATGGACTTACTCAGACTCGCTCCCTCTGAGCTTTAGCACCAGGATAGCAGCTTAAAAGGCACCAGTGGCATATGAGGAGGAACTGAAGTCTCTGGCCTCAGGGCAAGAGCTAGGGGATAGCTTTCTCCCAGGCAGAAAGGCAGGTAGAGGCCATTGTCCCTTCCCAGGCAGAAAGGCAGGTAGAGGCCATTGTCCCTTTTCTGAACCTTCCCCCTACCAAAAGGCCAGAGAGCCTGCATATATGGCACAGAGGTGCCATATCTGAGACTCCATCAACCTGGCTAACACTGTTTGCCTCACCCTGGAGATCCCTTGAGGCTTTGTCTCACCCAATTTACCCAACTTACAGGTCCACCCAAACTGTTAACAGTGGCTTTTCCATATGAATGGCTGGGCTTGGGTCATGCTTCACAACTTCCTAAATCCTGTCAAACAAGCAATAGCCTGCCTCAGTGAGCACCCGCCCCCCCCCCCCATCTCTTGCTAAGTGTCCCCAGGTCCCTAGCAGCAGCCAGCTTTGGATCACAGTTTGACTTCACCTGGGAATGTTATAGCTTATTCAGGGTGGCCCCGGGCAGAACACAGGTGGGGGCAAACCTTGGCCTGCACCACTAAGGAGACGTCAGAGCCCGCGCACCCAGTGGACAGCTACAGACCACATGGGAGCACCACCACCCTGCCTCTGCATAGCTGATCTTCCACGGAGGGCAGAGGTTGGTGGTCTGTGGTCACAGCCAGTCCTTGCAGCTGACTGACCTGGGTAAATTTCTCCCATTGACCTGCCAACAGAAATCAAGGCTCAACTACAAGAGAAGGGTGTACTCAGCCCACACAAAGAGCACACCTTGAATATCCAGCTTGAGTGATAGGGAAGGCTGTGCCACTGGACTATACAGGATACCTACTACATTAGGCTACATTACCAAGATGCGGAGTCATAGTAGCTCTACCTAATACATAGAAATAAACAGGGGGGCCGCCAAAGTGAGGAGACAAAGAAACATGGCCCAAATGAAAAAACAGATTAAAACTCAAGAAAAAGAACTAAATAAAATGAAGATAAATCTATCAGATGCAGACTTCAAAACACTGGTTATAAGGATGCTTAAGGAACTTGGTGAGGACTTCAACAGCATAAAAAAGATCCCATCAGAAACAAAGGATACACTAATTTAAATAAAGAACAATTTACAGAGAAACAACAGGAGAGCGGATGAAACTGAGAATCAAATCAATGATTTGGAATAAGGAAGGAAAAAACAACCAATCAGAACAACAAGAAGAAAAAAGAATCCCCCCAAAATGAGGATAGTGCAAGGAACCTCTGGGACAACTTCAAGCATTCCAACATTTATGTTATAGGGGTGCCAGAAGAAGAGAAAGAGCAAGACATTGGAAACCTATTTTTAAAAATAATGAAAGATAGCTTTCCTAAATTGATGAAGGAAATAGACATGCAAGTCCAGGAAAGACAGAGTCCCAGATAAGATGAACGCAAAGAGACCCACTCTGAGACACATCATAATTAAAATGCCAGACCCTGCCCTGGTTGGTGTGGCTCAGTGGGTTGAGTACTGGCCTGTGAACCAAAAGGTCACTAGTTTGATTCCCAGTCAGGGCACACGCCTGGGTTCCAGGCCAGGTCCCCACTTGGCATGCAAGAGGCAACTGATCTATGTATCTCTCACACATCGACGTTTCTCTTCCTCCCTTTCCCTCTCTCAAAAAATAAATAAATAAAATCTTTTAAAAAAATGCCAGAGGTTAAAGATGAAGAGAGAATCTTAAAAGCAGCAAGAGAAAAGCAGTTAGTTACCTACAGGGGAGTTCTCATAAGACTGTCCTCTGATTTCTCAAAAGAAACTGCAGGCTAGAAGGGATTAGCAAGAAATATTCAAGTCATGAAAAGCCGTGACCTACAGCCAGGATTGCTCTACCCAGCAAAAGTATCCTTTAAAATCAAAGGGCAGTTAAAGAGCTTCCCTGACAAGAAAAAACTAAAGGAGTTCATCTTCACCAAACCATTTTATACAAAATGTTAAAGGGACTTATTTAAGAAAAAGATCAAAACTGTGAACAATAAAATGGCAATAAATACATACCTGTCATAACAGAATCTAAAAAACAAACTAAGCTAACCAGAAGAACAGAAACAATCATGGATACAGAGAGCGTTTTGATGGTTGCCAGATGGGAGGTGTGTTTGGGGTTATGGGTGAAGAGGTGAAGGGATTAAGAAGTACAAATAGGTAGTTACAGAATAGCCATGGGGATGTAAAGTACAGTATAGGGAATAGAATAGCCCATAACTTGTATGCACGACCCATGGACGTGAACAATGGTGTGTGGATTGTCTAGGGGAGTGGGAGGTGCTGGATGGAGGACTGCAATGGGAAAAATGGGGACAATTGTAATAGCATAATGAATAAAATTTAAAAATTATGTAAATGATGAATTCTCAAACACCAATTAAGGTGACATGTGTAACTTTATGGTTGTGGAATTTAGTGTGGGACTCAACTTAGTATGCTAAAATCTAATCAACAGATCATTCTTTTTTCTACAAAAAGACTATAAGCTAAAGGTAGGTGGCCAGCCTGTAGCACAGCAGAGGAAGCCCATATAGCCAGAAGGTTTGCCTTTATCATCCAAAACTTAGCCAGAGATGGAAGTTCCTTGCCCCAAGGACTCAACCTGTTTAGTCTTTGTGGCAAGTCATACCTGTGCGGGCCCCTGAGTTTATTATAGCCAGTTGTACATCATCAAGAAACTTCCTAATTATAGTTTGTTTCCCTTTGTAGATCAGCCAGAGATGTGCTAGCCAAAGTCAAAAACACGTGCGCTGTGTTATCAGTGGTAGTTTCTTGTTCAAACTGGTTTAGTGTATTCTCCATGTGTTTTTCTCTCGCGGGCTTATTAGTGTAAGTCAGTTCTCAAAGGCAAGTCTGCTTTTGGAATACTGGCTGCCAACTGAGGACCAGACTCTGGAGGCTAGTGACTTACCAAGGTGGATGCCACCTTCATCCCTCCCCCCAAAACCTCTCATCCCCCTCCTCTTGTCTGCTGCAGTTTCTTCAGCATCTCCTGTCACCACTCTTTAAAAAAGCAATAATTTTTTTTTATTACATCAAAAGTGATTTGTGTTCTTTGTAAAAAGTTTTTTTAGAGTACAGAATGAAAATCACCCATAGACCTAACCCACAGAGATACCAACCGCTTTGCGTTCTTTCCTCATCTTTCTTGTGTACATACTGCCTACATTACAAGTAAAACTGCCTACATTACAAGACACACCTCCCACCTGGCTGTGTTCCCTTCCTCTTTAATTTATCTTGGGTGTCTGTTGAAGTTAGATTCATTCTTAGTGGCTGCATTGTTTTTCATGCTGTGAAGACTTAATCAGTTCCCCTATTGATGGATTTTGGGTCATACCCAGTTTTAATATTGCAAATAACTGCAGTGAGCACACAGATACATCTGTGTGTAATATTTCTTTCATTTGAAAAATATTTGTAGAGCACTCACTACACGTCAGGCATTGTGCTAGACACTATATGAACAGTGCTAAATAAAACTGACATGACTTTAACTCCACAGAGCTGTAGCCTAGACTGAATCTTTCTAGGATAATTCTTTTCAGTAGAATTGCCTAGTCAATACATGTATTTAAGCTATTCAAACTATTAACAGATATTGGTAAGCTATCCTAAAATGTGCCTTTCAGGCAGTGAATGAACTATCTTTTCTTCCATACCTATGTGAAAAGGTTTTTCACTTACATAATTGAACCTGTGACCAAGCAAGGAAGACCACCTTCCAGCTGGTTGGAAGATGGCTGGAGAGAGCCAGGAAAGGAGACTCGCTTGGGGCTTTAGAGTGGTTAGGGGTGGGAGCTGGGATGAGGGTACCCAACTCACCCTGGAAGCTCCTGCCAGCGCCAAAGGAGAGAACACACTGCTTTTTTTTTTTTTCTTTAAATGAGCTGCCCAGATGTGGAGTAGAGGGGAAAAAGAATGAGGCTTAAAAGCTGCCAGCAATCAGACAGCGAAAAGGGGAGTCAGAGTCCTTATTCGTCTGGAATGATGGTATCTCAGGACAGCTTTAGGGCCATGTATGTCATTGATCAGTCTTCATGGGTGCTGATGGTACCTACCTCTTGTGTAAGAGCTCGTTTCCACTGATATTCTCATGGCAGCCGACTCCCAGCTGTAGCCATGCTCACACTTGTTTCTCGTCTCACAGATAGTGGAAGCATGGGCCAGGATCAGGCAGAATTCCTGGTCAGAACAACTACCCCTGATTCCTGGGGCTCTAGAGAAGTTCAACACTCGAGGTTATAACCGAAGGAGAGAGAGATTTGGCAGAGGGCCCTGAAGCCCAAAAGCAAACAGACTACTCTCCCCTGTCCCATCTCACTTCTCACCCCCAGATATGGGACAAGGATCCAGGCAGAGCTATTGGGACTCTTGGCTGCTCCAACATTTTGGCACTCCTAAATCTCGCTATAACTTGCACACTTGGAAAAATTAATTTTTAAAAAAATTCCCAAACTCCATTTGCCTCACAAAGGGCTTATCTTTGGCCTCGCAGTTGCCTGTGAGTTGAGTGGGCAGGCAGAACCATACAACAGTTGAGAAGATGGTCCTCGAGCAGCTGTGACTTCTTCAAGGTTGCAGGGCAGGTCTAGGACTAGCACCTGCATTTTCTCCTACGCCAGTGCCCCTTCCCGCATTTCCCACCGGCCAATGGGGCAAGGCCCTGTCAAATTTACACAGTTTGTTTTTAAAAGCATTTTAATTCTCAGTAAGAACAGTATTTTGTTGACATAGAGACACAGAAAACACCCAGGAAAAAGTGTTTTTTCAAGGGACAGCGCTTCCTTGAGAGCTGAATTGTGCTTCTGCACCCTGATTTCTCTCCCCACAGCCCTCTGCTACCCTTTCCCTCTGCTCTCCCACTCCTCTTTCTGTAAGGGGCGATGGTGGGGTTGTTCTAGGTTGTCGCCCTACTGAAAGTGGCTACAGAAGACAGTAACCCCTTGCTGGGTAAAAATTTATTCATAGCATGGGGTTTCACATTCTCGAGGAGAGGAGGACCCCAGGCACCATGTAGGAGCTCAAAAATGAATGGATGAATAGTAGATGGATGCAATATACTTTAGTTCAAATTTCCCAAAGAGGCAGTAAGCTCAGAGCGGACCTACTCTGTGCCCTCTCTGAGGAAAAGACAATGCCTATACCCTTAGCGCGGTGCTTGGCAATGAGGCACTCAATGATCTTTAATGAATAGGATTTGGGGGAATACCCATTTGATGAATGAATGATGAATTAGTCATCAGGGTCGGTAAGCGATGAACCACAATTTGGTCCAGCCCTTCTGGCTTCTGGTCTGACGTGACTGGGCCTTCGTGGGGGCTCAAGATGGTAAATCCTAACTGCAGGAGAGAGGAATAAAGCCCCAAACTGTGATACCGCCACGTTCTGAATGACAGTGGGCGGGGCCTGAGCTGCGCAAGCACTCCCGCGGGGGTGGGGTGGGGGGCAGGTGACTGCTTTTCCCTGGCAACGGCTTGTTGTTGGTAACCCAGCGGCTGTCAGGCGGTGGTCGTGTGCAGCTGCCTACAGGAGGCGCCCGCCATGAATCCGCCGGGACCCCTAGGGGTCCTGGAGGAGAAAGAGGACGAACACTTAACCAGTGAGGTTCTCGGGCACTCGATCTATTCCGATAACCCTCGGGAGCGGATCCAAGGCCGGCGCCTCCGCATCGCTACGCGCCTGGAGGCCCGGAGACGGTGAGCGGGGCTGGGCGGGCACGCAGAGGAATGCCCGGGGTGTCCCGGAGGCAGTGCGGGGCCGAGGGGGCGGCTGCCAGGGCAGCGGCCACTGCAGTGAGTGGCCAGAGTACCTGAAGTGCCCTCACACTTGTTTCTTATTTCTTGATGAGATAGAAAACATTTCTTCTAGAAGGTTCAATGGGATGTTAAAACATTCCACACATTAGTAAGGTCAAAGACAGAAATAACAATCCCTTCAACACTTTCACTGGGAGCCAGGTGCCCCCGGCACTGTGGGCAAGACACTGAAATGCAGTGGCCTGCCCTCAGAGATCTGTCTGTCCTTCCCTCCCAGCCTGCCTGCCTTCTACAAGTATTTATCCAGTGGACCTCAGCTACTTCTGCTGGTCTCAGTGGCTTTTCTGCTGGCACACACCTTCAGTCCCCACTATCTGAGACTGATAACCTTGTTCCTTTCAAGGTTGCTGCACCTATCCATTCACAGGCACAATCGCTGTCATAAGGGGGCACCCAGGGTCACCTGAGTGACTCCTTGAAGTCCTGAAAGCCCTCGCTGTGTAACAGCATTATGCCACGTCCTGCTGGCCAAGGTCAGCTGCCCCACCAAGACAGTGGCTTCCCTTCTTGTCTGTTGGCCCCTGGACACAGCACCTAAAGTGGTGTGGCTGTGTTCCACCAAACTTTAGTTACAGACACTGAAATGTGAATTTCATATCATGTTCGTGTCATAAAATTTTCTTCATATTTTGATCTTTTATCCCCTAAATTAATAAACTTCATTTCTTTTGGAGCAGTGTAGGTTTCCAGAAAAATCAAATGGAAAGTACAGAATTTTCCCATATATTTTGTACCTCCTCCCTCCGCACATGCATAACCTTTCCCACTATCAACATCCCCCACCAGAGTGATACATTTATCACAACTGATGAACCTCATTGTCACAGCATGGCCAGTTAAAGTCCATAGTTTGCACTGTGATTCACTCTTGGTGGTCTGTGGATTCTGACAACTATATAATGACATGTACCATTAGGTGTTGTACAGAATGGTTTCTCTGCCCTAAAAATCCTGTCCTCTGTCCATTCACCCTGATCTTTTTTTTTTAAAACATTAAAAATGTAAAAATTATTCTTCATTTGTGAGCCATACGAAATAGGTGGGTCATATTTGTCCCGCCGGCCAGTTTGCCAGCCTTTATGTGAAGGATCAGTGTAATGTTCCGTGGTATATCCAGATGGTCCTGATCTATTCAGACCATATTTTGGCATGTTCAGGAGAATTAACATTGCCCTGTCAGTGTGAGTATGTATTATTGTCAACCTTTTATATCTTTTCTAGTCTGTAGGAGAATAATGATACCTCACAGGGTTTTCATTTCATTTCTCTGATTATATGTGAAGTGGAACATATTTTCAAATGTCTATTTGCCATTTGTATTTCTCCCGTGAAGTACCTGTTCACATTTTTTGCCAAATTTTCTATTTGGTATTTTGTCTTTTTTGGATATTGATTTGAAGGCGCCTTTTCTGTAACAGAGAGCAAAATTTTGTCAGATATCTTTTACCAGTTTATCCACTGACTTTTAAGGATAGAATTTAAAAATTTTAGGAATTAAGATCTTTTGATCTTTTTTTTCTAACTTTGGTTTTATTCTCTCTCCTCTATTTACTTCCAGTGTCTTATAATTGTGTTTTTTTGAATGTCTAAATTTTTAACCATGTGGGATGTACTTTTGTATATGGTGTGAAGTCCCATGGAAACTTTAAATATAGGATTTAAATACTAGAAATAACTTCCGCTTCTCTATTCTTTGCCATCACAGGGAAGCGCTTGGAGAATACTTAGATGGGAAGAAGGAGAGCGAGGAAGATCAAAGCAAGAGCTATAAACAGAAAGAAGAAAGCAGACTGGTATGAGCTGAGCAGCAAATGGGTCTTGACAGTCCTGTGAGACTAGACAGCTGGGTGTGATGTCATGGTTTTCATCTTCAGGCTAGAAGAAACTCAGTAGAGATGAAATCGCAACAGAGGTTCTATTTCCTGTCTCTAGGCCGAACTGAATTTGTATCTTTCCTGTTTTGGGAGCTCTGTAGGAGTGGGCTTTCCCATTATAGTCTCTTGTATTGATGCTGCCTTTTCTTTGCCCATACACTTTTAATGGCGTTCACTATTCATAGAATACAGTCAAATAATTTAGCCCGACATTCAAGACATTTTGTAGTCTGTTCCCATCTTAACTTTCTAATCTTCTCTTCTATTGCTACCTAATTTGGGCCTTCCGCTTTGGCAAAGCTGATTGACTTGCTCACCGCCAATGGCTTTGTTCTTTCTGCTCTGTACCTTTGGCTTTCTGGAATGCCAAGCTCTTCCCCTCTCCCCTTCTTCCCTCCTCTCTTCTCCTTCTGTCTACCCTGCTGTCTTCAGGTTTCCTTCCCGTATTTGCAGACCTTCTAAGTCCCAACTCTCCCATGAGTTTCTCCACAACCCTGGCTGAACTCCTTCACATACCTTGACCACTTCTTGTCTGTAGAATTCATTTCATTTAGGACAGTCTTCTGCCTTGTCTCACTTTTCAACTGTGTGGGCATGCAGTGTCCCCAATGAAATTGTAAGGTCTGTGAGAGGGAGAGGCCCCTTTGAGCCCCTGTGGAGCAGTGGCTGCCTTGCACTCAATAATCACTAAAAAGAAAATCATCCATTGCTCTCCCATGGCAATGACAGGCCTCCTGGGATATTTAATGAAGGACTTGGGGCAAGAGGTGCTGGAAGAATAAAAGCACCAGTTCAAAACAGCAAGCCAGACCGAGCAAAGTGCCACATTTAATTACTTGCGAAACGAACTGCGTAGAGAGTGATACTGCAGGAACTGAGATATGGAAAATCGCTCACCAAGCCCGGCCAGGGAAGGTCACGTGGAGAAAGTGCAATTTGAGCTGGGCCTCAGGAAAATAGGTGGGATTTATAACAGTGGGGAGGAGAGTGAGCTCATTTTTGGTAGGAATTAAAGTATAATTCTGGGAGGAAAAATATTCAAACTATGGACATATTATTATAGAGAATACATATAGAGAGAGATAACTGAATAACCTATACTGTACTATGTCAAGGTGAAGATGTTTTACTGTAATGGAAAGAATATTGAGCCACTGTGGTTTCTAGGTCCCAGATCTGTTGCTTATTGTGACGTACAGGAGTCATGTCACCTCTTTGTACCGAGGTTTGTTTGTTTCTTGATTTGAGATAGAGAGAAAGAGGAAAGGAGGTGGAGACAGAGAGAGCGAGAGAGAGAGAAAGAGAGAGATTGATTTGCTGCTCCACTTATTAATGCATTCATTGGTTGATTCTTGTATGGGCCCTGACTGGGGATTGAACCTGCAACCTTGATCTATCAGGATGATGCTCTAACCAACTTAGCTACCCAGACGGGGCCCTAGGTTTCTTTACTTAAAGGGTCAGTGATCTCTGAGCACTTCTGTGTAGGTTAGAAAGAATATTATATATAATCTTGAAAATACTGTTATAGTTGATACTGACATAATCTTGAAAATACTGATACACACTTCATCCTGAGCACTCTTTGAGTGCAATGTAAAACCAAAAGGATAATGTTGTTTTCGTTAGCAGCTTTTCAAGGTTTCTATCACTTAGGACTGAAGTCTGAAATGCCTTGGCACTAAGAAGAAATGTGTACAAAAAATGCTACCTTTCTCAATATCGAGGTATTAATAACAAGTTCTGCCCTAAGACCTGGGCGGGAGGGGCCCCTGCCCTTGGACCTGCACCTTATCAATCATATTTAGGGGTAATTCTTTTTGTTCCCTGTTTAATCTTCATCTCTTCCAAGTTTATGAAGATATTCTTCCATGTTTCTTTTACTGGAAGAATAAAAACAGTTCCACTGCTTACATTTTCTCTATAATCTATCTGGAATTGATTTTAGTGTGTGGTATAAAAGTAGGGCTCAAGGTTTTTAAAAATCCATGCGGATTTTTTTAATTGACCCAGCAGAATTTATTGAAAAGATCATCTGTTCTCCACAGCTTCGCAGTGCTCCTTAGTTGCAAATCAGGTCATATATGTGTGTTTGTTTCTAAATTCCCCATTTTGTTGCATTGGCCTATTTGTCTGCCTTTATGCCAGTTCCACACTATCTTAATTACTGCAGCTTTTTGACAGGTCTCGATACCTGGTAGGTAGGGTAAGTCCTCCAGCTTTGTTGTTCTTCAAGATAACCTTGGCTATTTTTGACCTTTTTACATATACACATACCTGTTAGAATCAGCTTGTCAACTTCCACCAAAAAAACCCTGCTGGGGTTTTCATTAAGATTGGGTTGAATCTGATCAACAAAGAACAAGTACTGGTGAGGATGTGGAGAAAAGGGAACCCTAGTGCACTGTTGGTGGGAATGCAGACTGGTGCAGTCACTGTGGAAAACAGTATGGAATTTCCTCAAAAAACTAAAAATGCAACTGTGTTTTGAACTAGTGATTCCACTGCTGGGGTTATACCCTAAGAATCCTGAAACACCAATTCAAAAGAACCTATGCACCCCAATGTTCATAGCAGCATTATTTACAATAGTCAAGTGCTGGAAACAGCCTAAGTGCCCATCAGTAAATGAGTGGATCAAAAAACTGTGGCACATTTACACAATGGAATAGCACACAGCAGAAAGAAAGAAGGAACTCCTGCCTTTCATGACAGTGTGGGTGGAACTGGAGAGCATTATGCTGAGTGAAATAAACCAGGCAGTGAAAGACAGATGCCATATGATCCCATTTGTAATAAGAGGAACCTAATGAACAAAACAAACAAATGAGCAAAATAGAACCAGAGGCATGGAAACAAGGAAGAGACTGACAGTGACCAGAGGGATGGGGGAGGAGGAGGATGGGGGACAAAAGGGGAAGGTCTAGTCAACAAGCATGTGTAGGAGACCTATGAGCATGGACAACAGGGTGGGGATGAACTGTGGGAGCGGGGGTGTGGTGGGGTGGGGTAGGGCAGGGTAGAGCAACAGGGGAAAACTGAGACAACTGTAATAGAACAACAATAAAAAAAAGATTGGGTTGAATCTAGAGATCAATTTTGGAAAGAAATAATATCTTACCAATATAGAGATTTATAATCCATGAATATAAAATATCCCTCCATTTATTTAGGTATTCTTTAATTTTGCTCAGCAATGTTTTAACTTTTTATTGAGGTGATAATTGGTCATTATTGATGTATAAAAGTACAATTAATTTTTATATATTGATTTGATATCCAGCAACCTAGTCACATTCACTTTTTAATTCTAATAGTTTACCTGTAGGTTCTTTCTGAGTTTAGTTTTGTTTTACATATATAATCATATCATCTTAAAATAAGTTTTAACTCTCCCTGTTTAATATTTGTACCTTTTATTTTTTTTTCTTGCCTTATTGCACTAGACAGGCCCTTCTGCCTACTAAATAGACAAGGTAATGATGAGGCACCTGTGTGTTGCCCTGGCTTTCCTCTGAATGCACTGCAGCAAGTGGACTTGCCTCAAGTTCATTCAGAGTCCAAGTTCCCCCTTTAGAGCACTCTCTGTATGTCACAGAACCACAGATTCCCTGCCCAAAGGGTTCTGAGTGCACTTTCAAGGCCCGCATGGGACTTTTCCCAAGGTCTGTCCTGCTCAGGCCAGATGAGGGAGTCCACTGCTGTACAACCTCAAGGCCTGTTGTATGACCAACAGCGGTAGATGGAGCTTGGACGTGCGGCCTGGGAAATTCACATGCCTGCACATGAAGCCCTTAATGATGTGGAATAAGGTGTGGTGGGAAGAGAACAGGGTGGGCTGCAGGCTGGGGGCCAGAGACTGCCTCTGCCTTAGCCACCAACTTCTGTAGGACTTTGAGATGTAGTCTGAATTCCAACTAGGACTTCTAAATTATTGTGAAGGTGTCAAGGCAGGAGGACAGAACATATTTTATGAACAGTTTATAACATTGAATTATAATTTTTAAATATTTAGATGTATGGTATGTGGATCTCCATTTAAATTCTTCCCTTGGGTCTCAAAAATGTTAGCGGTGTGTTTGTTAGTCTGTTGGTGACTGTAACATTTTCCATTTTACTTTGAGTCTTAAATACTTGATTCTGAAATTTCCAGTGTTCGTATCGTCTGAGTTAAATGTAGAAAATTGATCAGAACTAGGAAAGTCATTACTTCCTGACGCATGTAAAACCATTCAGTACAAGTGGTAAAGCTGCAGGCATTTAAAAGAGTCTGCATTACCCAAGATACCTGGGTTTAGGGTCTGTCTTATATTCATGAAAACTGCATTTCAAAGTGAAATAGATAGAGTCTCTGACTGACTGAATGACTCCTCAGGATAGAGATGTTTATATGGTCTAGGTCCCAAAATGATTTGAGAGTTGGAGAATTTATAAGTTCCAAAACAGACTTGGAAAACCTTAGGCATAACCTAAGGGTACCTGAACTTTTTGGTGAAATTAGGACATCACAAAAATGCCAGGAGAGAAGATACTGAGTGTGGAGTTTACAGGGAGGGGTTGGGACGGGGGCGCCAATGGCAAAATTCCCGAGCCCGTGAATGGAGACAGCACAGCAGTCAGCCACAGTTCTCTCCCCCTGTAACAAAAGATCCCAAGTAACATCAGCTTCGACAATATAGAAGCTTATTTTTCTGCCTCACTTAATAACCCAGGGCTGATGTGGGGTCTCCTCAATGTCGGGCCCTCACCTCCTTCTGTCCTTCATCTGCTTGTAACTGAACTCAGGCCCAGCTGCCCGCTGCTTTGAAAACCAGTACTTGAGAGGCAGGTGCTCATGTGAAGGAAAGTGGTTTTATTCTGGTGCCGGCCACCTGGAAGATGAGGGACTCTTGTCTCAAAGCCCATCTTAGCATCTCAGGCATCCTGGCTAATTTATGTAGGGGAACCGTGGGAAGAGGGGAACTAAGGAATTTCTGGCAACGTGCGTGTTCTCAGCTCTGCTCTTGGGTGGTTTCAATGCTGTCCCCGACGTGCCTCAGCACGCAGTTTATTCACTCTGTCTGCAGTGCCCCTGCTTACACCTGGGAGCGGGACGTGCGGGCAGCATTTCTGCTGGTTCTGCATGAGCCGCTGACACTTGCCCCATTTCTTGTGGTCTGGACCATTCCTTGGTTAAGCAGGAGCTGCAAGTGCTGATGTCTATAAAATACTTACAAGGAAACTTTTAATACATGAGTCTTCTATGACTTTGTTATATGGCCTAATCTATAATTGCCACCCGATTATTATACTACGTTTACTTCAATCACCATTACATGCTCCTCATATCGCACCCCAGCACCGCATTCCAGCCTGGGAGAAGGGGGATATAGGGGCCACAGAAGGTACACTTCATGGGCTAAGGAGGTCTGGGTGGTTAGGTGAGGAGAGTGGCGGGGAGGAGGCCAGTGAGTGACGTCAGAGAGTAGTGGGAAGAGGAGAGACAGGAGGCAAATGAGAGAGGAGGGCAAAAAGGAAGGATGGGTGAAGGAAAGACAAGCAGACAAGGTGGGCCGGGCCCTTGGACCCAGAGCGTGGTATGGGGAAGGGCTCCAGGCCGCCTGCATTTTCTCATCTAGGTACCAAGAGGGTCCCCGGACCCCTGCTGTCTCCCACTGTGAGCAAAAGATTGTTACCAAATCATTAATTCACCAAGCTTGGGGAAGAACGTGGGTTGGGGTTCCCATGAGAAAAGCCAGTTTGGAGTGACAATGAGACATGAGGTGGAGGACTCAGAGACTATGATGGTTTATAGGGCCTGGGTGTGACTGTATAAGTATAAAGGTATGAGTAAGGTGCTCATATAGCTGGGGGTATAGCTCAGGGGCAGAGCATTTGACTGCAGATCAAGAGGTCCCTGGTTCAAATCCAGGTGCCCCCTATGCATCATTTTTGCCAGGACTCCAGGATCCCACCAGCCTTCCCGGGTCTCTGAAGCTCCAGCATCCCCTCTAGAATGAAACTGGGACCCACCCTATCCTGCTGTACCACAGTTACTCTCCCCTTGTGACTCTGTTTGAGAGACGCCTTCAGATTCTTATTTCATCCTCTCAGGAAGCTTGCAAGATAGGTGTTTTCCTCAGTAGCCCCCGCTTCACAAAAGAGGAAACCGAGGCGGTTCTAAAGTTCTAAGATAAATGCCTGCCGGGACATAATGTGCAGTATGGCAACTCTGGTTAATAATACTGTATTGTGTATTTGAAAGTTGCTGAGAGAGTAGATCATCCAAGTTCTGTTGGATGTTAACTAGACTGAAGTGATTTCTTTTTACTTTATTATTTTTTTCCAGTTTTACTGTGACATAATTGACCTGTAACATTGTAGAAGTTTGGGTGTACAACATAATGATTCCATATGTGTATATATTGCAAAATGATCACCACAGTAATAACAGTCTTCATTTTTTTCTGTGGGAAAAAAAGAAAAGAAGGTACACTTTGTCCCTTCAAGGCACAAGTGACACATACCTTTTTTGCTTATGTGGCATTGATTGGCCCATTCTCGCTGCAAGGGAGTTTGGGGGTTGTATCTGTTTTGGGAGACCAAGGACCCAGCCGCAATTTGGGTGTTCGATTATTAGAAGAAGAGGGGAAAATCGATACGTAGGGACAGCTGTTACTGTCTGCCTCACCTCCCCAACTGAGAGTCTTAGAGTCTTAGAGAGGATCCCGGCAGTGTCAGCCACTTGGAGGTCTACTGGGGAACACAGGTCCCTAGAGTACATGCCAGCACACTGGCTGGCTGGTCCCTGCTCTGAGAAGAAATTAAAGTCCATTTGGAATTGCAAAGCGCTATTAAATTGTAAGCTTTAACAACACATCACAAATGTCCTGATGGAAATGGGTTGCTACATAGATGCTATTCTTAAAAGTCTTAAGGTTAAAAAAAAAAAAGAGAGAGAGAGAAAGAATTAAAAAAAGAAAAGAAGAAAAATAAAAAAGAGAAGTCTTAAGGTAGCTTTTCATTCCTGCTTGGGGGTGCCAAGTGTTTCTAACTTTATAAATTCCTTTAAAGTTATAAAGTTATAATTCCTTGTAAAGAGTTTTATAAACTTTATAAATGTATAAATTCTTTATAAAATGTTCTAACATTGTAAGTTCTTCTTTGTTTTCAGAAATTGACCAAACTGCTGCTCTGTGGGACTGAGTTGGTGACAAATATCCAGGTGGCTACAGATATCAGAGAGATCCACAGGAGAGTTGAAGAAGAGGAGATAAAGCGTCAGAGGTGAGGGGCCCCAGCTCTGAAGCCTGGTGGCTGTGTAGGCATCTCCTCTTGCATCCCTGAGTTCTCCCCCGTCGTTGGAAAGCGGCTTTGTCAAACTTAATCTAGTAAAATCTCTCCCTCTTATGAATTCTCCCTCCTTCTTTCCTTCCCCCCCCCCTCACTCCCCTCCCTTCCCCCTCCCTTTCTTAAGTATTACATTCTGCGTGCCAAGCTGTGTGTATACAAGGAGTGAACAGAGCCTCTGGTCTTGGCGTTCACAGTCTAGTCAGGACAGACATGGAAACACCCCACTGTGACTGGTGTTAAAATGAAGGTTCGGTGTAAAGAGTTTTGGAAACATATACGAGGAGGCCTTAATTCTGTCTGGAGAGATTATAGAGGAAACTCTCCAGGCAAAGTGATATTTGTGTTGGGCTGTAATGGACAGGAATTTGAGGAGCGACCTTTTCGGCAGAGGGAACAGCTTGAGCAAATGCATGGATCACAGGATATTCTTGGAAATGGCATGATAGGGAAGGATGTACGGGCAGGGGGTCGGGAGATGAAAAGAGGTGAGGCTAAGAAGGCCAGTGAGGTTGTCCTGCGTTCAAGTTAATGAGCATGACGAGACCTGTAAACACCTCAGTGTATGTACAATGCGGCAGGTATTAAAGAACAGGAAAGACTCCGCACTTGAAGTGTAGACAGTCAGTGGGATCACAGGAACCCCTGGCAGACCTTCAACTCCAGTCCCCAGCGGGAGGGCTACCACGTGCACCCATCTGCCCAGGCCTCAGGTTGCCCAACAAGTTATAGTTCAATCGGAAGAGCAACCATCTTGACCATTTTAGTCCATCTCAGCATATACGTACACAGTACAAGTTTAACAACAATATTTTTAGTTGTTAAACAAAAGTAGTTCCCCTACTGGCAACTGTACCACCTTCATTAGTATATAATTGGCGACTTTATTCTTGAAGCCTCCCGCTGACTGGCACGGGCTATACCAGCAACTAAACTGGCTGATCTGCAGCAGACAGCCCGGGAAAGGCTTGGGGCGCTAGGCTAAGGAGTCAGGCTCCATCCTGCAACCGCTGAGGACAAGTGGAAGGGTTGAAATGGCGGAGCTACAAGATGAAAGTGGATTTTAGAAAGGTGACCTTTTGAAGAAGAAACTCAGTTGTAGTATAATATGTACCATGTGGGCTTGAAAGGTAGGAAGGAGAAAAAGGATCACAAGATGATTAAGTTGTGATCCCTGTCCTTAAGGGGGTTCGCACGCTTGTTTGGAGACAGTCTCATAGAAGTGCCATCTGTTAGGTTGGGACAGAGTCTCAGGCACATGCCCTACCCCCGTCCTCAGACCTAAGGCCTTCCTTCAATCCCCCTCCTCAGTATTCTCCATTACTTAGTTTCTTTGGAATTTCTAAAAAGACCGCCCCTATTTTCTATTACTAATGGCGGAGTTTCCCTACTCGTACATTCCAATGGACATTTATTGACAATTTGGGCGAGGAATGGCCAGACTCTTGATGTCATGTTGATAATGATCGTTAGTCATATGAGTTAAGTGACTACTGTGCTAAGCATCATCTCAGTTAACCCTGATGACAGCCATGTGACGGTAGATGCTCTCATCCTCTCCATTTCGTGAATAAGAAAAGTGGGGCTTGCGAGGTTAAGTACAGGGTTGACCAGAAAGTCTGGTTAGTTTTCTCTGTAAAATAAAAGACACAGTTTTCATTTTCACCAATAACTATTGATTTGGGTATTCTGAGTATGGCGACTGTCTCCTGCTATTGGCCTCTAGTGGGGAGAGGCCAGGGGTGCTGCTAAACGCCTTCCAATGCACAAGGCAGCCCCACAGCAAAGAATTATTTGGCCAAGATGTCAGTAGGACCAAGAAACTTTTGATACATTCAATCAGTCACAGCACTTTCTCCATACATGCACAAATCTTTTTTTGTGTTTCAGTTGTGTTTTTATCTTTCTTGAAGCAATAAAGCATAATACACTGAAAATATTTCATATCTTCTTCCACCTTCAATATTAAAATGGCTGTACAAAAATTCATCAATTTTGATAAATTTTAAAAAAATGCACACCGATATGAGAGCTGTCACAATACAGTCTAACAAAATTGTTTCCAATGAAGTTAAAGACAGCTAAGCGCTACTAGAGCCATTGTATGGAGAAAACGAACTGAAGCTTTGGCCAATCCAATAACTTGTCTGAGGCTGAGAATCAGTTAGCAGCATCGTCAGGACTATGTAATACAGGCTACGTAACTCCAGTGACCAAGTATTTAATGATTGTGTGTTACCATCTTACCCAGAAGCATGCGACTAATAGACTCTTGATCTATGTGTGTGTGTGTGTGTGTGTAGGTTTACTATCTGTTTGTTTTGTGCCACTTTGTTTATTTGGGCTCAGTTACTTTATAGTCAAGCATTAAACTGAAAAAAGGTTTCTAAGAGCCTGGCTTGGTTTTGGGTGGGTGTATGTGGGGGCAGTGCTTGGTACCCAGGCCCTGTATTGTAGACTCGGGGGGACCTGCCTACTCTGTTGGAAGGCAGCATCGGAAGCTGAGCTGGTACGGGTGGCACGTTTCTATTTGCAGGCTTGAAAAACTGGAGAATGAAGTCAAGACCAGCCAGGACAAATTCAATGACATCACTGCCAAGTGGGAGGAGGGCAAAGAGAAGAGGATCCCCCAGGAGCTCTGGGAAATGCTCCACGCCCAGCAGGAGCGCTGTGCCAGGCTGATAGAAGATAAGAACAAGCTTATCAATGAGCTACAGCAGGCAAGGGGCCCGGTAGTTCCTTCCCAGCCAGGTGGGATCTGGCTGGGGGGCCCTAACTGGGTTATTGGTTTGCTTTCCTAAATGGAAAAGTGCGGAGGCCATACTTCAGGCCTCCGAACGCTGCGCAGGTCCTCGCCATCGCCCGTGCTTCCTGCCTGGCCTTCTCAGACGCTCCTGAGGCCGCTTTCTTCTTATACCATGTGATTCCTAGTGGTCACAGATGCTGACGACGGGGCCAGGTGGCGGGTGCTTCTGTCTCATTGTGTGACCAACCTTTAACACCTCTTTTCTAGGAGTTAAAAATCAAGGATGACCAGTATGTGAAGGATTTGAAGAAACAGTCAGATGACATCTGCCTGCTGCTGGAGAGGATGGAGGAACAAGTGAAGAGTGTAATGAAAACCTTCCGTCAGGAGCTCAGTCACATCGAGGTAACAGGGTATGGAAGACCTGCTTTCTGCCCTGGGAGGGGGGCTGGGCAGGTCCTGCCCAGCTAAGGAAGGTCCCACATGTGTTGGTCCTCTGCTTTCGGTCTTGGCTCTGGGGTTGCGTTAGATTAATTTTACTCATTCAAAAAATACTCATCAAGTGTCTACTATTGCCAGGCACTGTACTGAGGGCTGGGAATGCAGCCACGGACAGAACAAAGTCCTTGATGAAGCCTGTGTTCTAGTAGGAGACAGCTAAACACACTGATAAATCACCGAATATATAATTTGACAGGTGCTTTGAAAGAAAATAAGACTGGGCGAGGGTAAGAGGAGTGGAGGAGGGAGATTAGTGCTGTGTACCCATCATTTATCTGATTTATTCATGCTAGTCAGGGGTGGGGGCTGGGAAAGGGGAACACCAAGCAGGATTCAGGGAGCAGTGCTTTGAATCTGAATGACATAGCAAACTGAAATTGAGACTTAGATCTTTCCAAAATGAAAGAGAGCCAAGAGGAGGGCCACCTCTCTCTTTGGATTATTACGGACTCATTTCTGCGTGCCAGGCCTAGCCCCGTCCAGCCCCACACCGTGATCTCCGTACCGCTTTTGCTTCATGGGAACCCCGCCCACAGCAATCAGTGCACTGACCCTAGTCGAGGCTGAGTTACGTGCCAGGGTTTGCCCTGCGACCGCCAGCAAGGGCACTGGCTTTCCTCCGGCTCCCGGCCATGGGTATTGACTGAGCTACAGGACAGGTGGCTCGTTTCGTCTCTAAACTTGTGAGAGTCTACACTCCATAACATTGATTTCCAGGCAGCTCCTCCCACAGCCATGCGGTTATGTGAAACTTTGCAAGTATGCCTTTGGACCTGACTTTGTGTTGCTGGTGACATGGCACCTGGCTGTTAGCTTTGGGTCCTTCGATGCTGTGGGACCTGCCTCATCAGAACAGACACAAGAGCCCTTTTCCTTCTTGTTCACAGAAAGCATTCGAGGTGGAGCGGCAGGAGCTCCTGACCAGTAATAAGAAGAAATGGGAGCGGGCGCTGCAGACCCACAACGCCAAAGAGGTAGGGTGGGGGGCAGGGGTCAAAGGTGACCCATGGAGTCTGCGGCGACTCCTGCTGTGACTGAACACGCTGGTCCTCTTGAGTCCTGGGGAGGAATGCCCTGGCAGACATTTAATGCTGCTCTTCGTAGTTCATCAGGAGGCCTGGAAGATGCCAGTCACCCTGGCCATGGCGAGGGCCACTTGTGCAGCTCACTGTGGTTTCCATGGTCCTGTCACCTTCTCCTTTGTTTCCTGGGCATGTACCATAGCCATGGATACTTGTGGCCCAACGAAGTGCTGTAAGATCTTTCAAAGGGTGTGGGGTTATCACTTTACTTCAGAGACATAAAGAACAAAGAAGTAACAGCCAAGATTCAATGGATTTTTATTTTATTTTATTTTATTTTATTTTATTTTTTAGAAATACAAATATCTGACTGCAGGGTCTGTGCTTAATTTCTTTTTTTTTTTCAATTTATTTTTCCAATTACAGTTGACTTACAGTATTGTTAGTTTCAGGTGTACACCACAGTGATTAGACATTTCTATTACTTACAAAGTGATCACCCCAATAAGACTAGTACCCCCGGCCCCATACATAGTTCTTCCAAGATTACTGACTCTGTTCCCTGTGCTGTACTTTACGTTGCCCTGTGCTTACGGTCCCCAGGGAGCGTCCCTCTTGGACTCTCTCTAAGGGCCCTGTTAAACAATGCAAAGCCTTGGGGACACAGAGGCTGCTTAGAGCAGACGGACTCACTCGCGACTCAGGACGCTTTCAGACCATCCCCTGTGTCACACCTGTCAGACCACCTGAAGGAGTGAGATGGGACAGGGACGGGGCCTGACTGGCCCTGTCTTCCTGTACCTTCAGCTGGAGTATCTCACGAACCGCCTCAAGAAAGTGGAGGACTATGAGAAGCAGCTGAACAAGCAGAGAATATGGGATTTCGAAGAGTACAACACGATTAAGATCAAGCTGGAGCAGGACGTGCAGGTACGACTTGTTCCTCAGCCAGAGCAGGCAGAGAGCACCTGTGCGCACTTCATCCTTGGTGCCCACTGATAATATCCTAGAGCTGGTCCATTCCACAAATGCTTACTGATAATCTGCTTTCTTTTAAACGGCCCTATCTGAAGGAGCTTATGTACAAGGTACATATGGGAGAATGCCCTCTTTACTCAATTATAGGAGAACTAAAGGGACCCGGAAACCAGGGCACATGAGGAATTGCTGACAGAATTGTGCATATTAGTTAGCCGAGCAAAAGGAAAACATTCTTAGGGCGAGTTAGCTGCTGTCAGAGGACCAAAATCAGGACAGCCACCATCTAATGAATGTCTACCATATTCCAGGCTCTTAATGCCCAGTTTTTCTAATCCTCACACTAACATGAAAGAGAGAAATCACTAACAGCATTTTCTGGGCCAACAAACTGAGGTTCAGAGAGGAGGCTACTTACCTAGTAAATGATAAACCCTGGATTCAAACCCAGTTCCATGTGGTTCTATCGCCTGTATCTTTGCCATTATCCCAAACGGCCCTCCTGACTGGTGGTTGGGTCATCACTGTAGGGCAGATTCTGACTCACCATTAGACAGAACCTTTCCAATAGTTAGACCTATCCAATATAGGGAAGGTTATCCCACAAGACACAGAGTCCTTTACCTCATCAAGTGTTCAAAGGCTGAAGGACTGCGTCTGTCTTCATGCTACAGGATTCCTGCTGTGGAAGGAGGTTGGGCTTTCTAGTTTCTGAAGTTCTTTCCAAGACTAGGGTTGTGTGTTTCAACACTAGTTTAAAAAAGTACATCTGTAATTACATTTAGATGTAATACAGTTGCATCTTAATAGTCAAGCTTGGTCTGGTCATTTCAGTCTCTATCTAGAAAAGCATGCTAAATTAAAGATTTTCCATGTAGCCTTTGGTAGAATTTTAGGTCTTACTCCTCTTGTCGTTTTATGTAAAGAGGTTAAATTAAAAACCCTATTAGACTACAAATATTTTTACCAGTCTTGAGAATTTTCCTTGGCCTTTCTCATATTAATGTCATGGAAATGAGAGTTACTGACAAAGAACAGTGGAGTCTGTAACAAAGCAAAGCCCACTTGTGTGGGCTGCATACATTACACTTTTAATGAAAATGCCTATTGTTAAGCTTTCTGAAGTTATCTTGGTTCTAGGATAATTTATGTGACAAGACTACGCACTGTTGCCCTCAGTGAAATGATGGAACTCTGTGTTCTTTTTTTGTTGTTTTGTTTTTCTTTTGTGGTAAGAACACTTAATATAAAATCTAGCCTCTTAGCAAAATTTTAAGTATACAGTATGGCATGGTCAGTCATAGACCCTCTGTTGTACAGCAAACATCTGGACTTATTCACCCTGTGTGACCGGAACTTTGCACCCTTTGACCAACGCTTCCATTCCTTCCACCCCCCAACCCCTGGCAGCCTTGGTAGCAAATTCTTCTCTCTGCTTTCATGAGTTTGCCTCTTTTAGATCCCACACTTAAGTGAGATCATGCAGATCTTTCTGTGTCTGGTTTATTTCACTTAGCCTAACATCTTCTAGGTCCACCCATGTTGTTGCAAATAGCAGAATTTCCTTCTTTTTTAAGACTGAATAATATTCCATTGTATGTTGTACCATGTTTCTTTCTTTTTTATTTTTTAAAAAAGACTTTATTTATTTATAAGACAGAAGGGGAGGGAGGGAGAAAGAGAGGGAGAGAAATTTCAATGTGTGGTTGCCTCTCATGCACCCTCTGCTGGGGACCTGGCCTGCAACCCAGGCATGTGCCCTGATTGGGAATCGAACCGGTGACCCTTTGGTTCTCAAGCTGGCACTCAGTCCACTGAGCCACACCTGCCAGGGCCCACGTTTCTTTATCCATTAGTTCATCGCTGGACATTTAGGTTGTTTCTCTGTCTTGGTTATTGTGAATAATGCTGCAATGAACATGGGAGTGCAGGTATCTTTTCAAGATCCATGTTTCAATTCCTTTGGATACATACCCAGAATTGGGACTACTGGATCAAATGATAATTCTATTTTTAATTTTTTTGAGGAGCCTCCATATTTTTCCCATAGTGGCTGCACCAATTTACATTCTTACCAACAGCATACAAGGGTTCTCTTTTCTCCATATCCTTGCCAACACTTGTCCTTTGGTTTTTGGTAATAGCCATCCTAACTGTATGGGGTGGTATCTCATTGTAGTCTTCATTTTTATTTCCCTGATGATTAACGATGTTGAGCATGGTTTCATAGAGCTGTGGGCCATTTGTATGTCTCACTGAGAAATGTCTATGCAAGTCCTTTGCCCATTTTCTATTCAGGTAATATATTTTTTTGCTATTGAGTTGTAGGAATAGAACCTCATGTTCTTAATCCAATTTTCAAATACTTGAACTAAGCCAAAAAATTCTGAGACATGGGAGATTATAGGGGCTTGGAGGTGAGGTAATACTAAGGAGGTGAGGGACAGAGAGGCAGCAAGCCTGGGACACCTGGCTGTCCTGGCTCCCCTGTTGGGAGGGACTAATGGTGGAGAGAAAGAGGGTATGTGGGAGGAAGGAGGGCGGAGACTCGGGGTGGCACGTGTGCAGTCCCTCTGCAAAACAGTTTGTTCCTGTGTTGGAATGGAAACCCAGAGTGCACTGCGCCACGTTATGCCATTTAACTGGGGAAAGGTGGTCAAATCAGGGGCCTCCCACATTGCAATGTGTGTGATATTCTAGTAGATTGGACTTTATCATAGTGCCTCTTAGCTACACTTTCACTGGACATGAAAGTCAAGTAGCATCAATTTCTGCCAGGTATTGTAGATATGGTATGCAGGCAACTCCACATCAAATTTGCTTTTTCTAATTTTTAGCACTCTATCCATTCTGAGATATGGAATTAAAATTTTTGTAAATCACAAAAACTAGAAAGGATACAATACACATAGACTGGATTTGATGGGTAAAGTAGAAGAAGTAAAAAAAAAAAAAGAATGTATACCTTTCAAGTGCTTACTGCCAGTAAGGCCACATTCTTAATGAACGAAGAGAAGCCTATAAACATTATGCACCCAGAGGGATTTTGCCACCTCTGCCTGCCACCTCAGAGTAAAACTGCTAGAAAAACTTAGTTCTCGATGCAGGAAGTAAACGTCTTTTTTTTTTTTGAAAGGAACTTATGTAGTCATTTAAACTTCTAAAATGATTTATTTCAACTTTTGGGGCTATTACCTTTAAAATGATAACATTAATCACAAAAAAATGGGTTATTGAACAAATATTGTGAATTTATATTGTGCAAAGCACAAAGAGAAACAAAGCACAGCCCTTGTCCTCAATGAAAGAAAAAAAGAGAGAGAGAGAGAAACAGTAGAAAAGAGTGAGTCATGGAGAAGAAAAGGATTAGCAAGCTCGCAGGCCAGATTGAAATTGTTAGACTACGGTGGTTCAAAATCGAATCCAGACCCCATCTCAGGGATCTCCGGAGTCAGTAGAGAAGGCCAGAGGGAAAGGCTATTTTAAATTTCATTTTGCAGGGCACTGCTGGCTGCAGGTTGCGGGTGGAGGAGCTCAGACTGCCCTGGGGGAAAGAGGGAAGGTGCCCCAACTTCTGCAGTAACAGCGAGGGCCGGCCGTGGTGACTAGCTATAATGTAATCTTCATAAATTATTCGCGGAAACCAAACCTGACATTTTGCTGTGGGTCTTGGGAACAGAAAACACAACTTTGCAAAATATCTTTGCATAATTGAAAAATAAGTGGAGATATTTAACCAAATCAATCATTATTTTAAAATATAAAACTATATTCAATGTATGACCATCAAGAATGGCTCTATTTTGAGACTAAAACCTGAGAGAATTAGCAGTAGAGTCACCGGTACTAAAATTATGGTGACTACAGGTGTTGCAAACAAATGAGTGTAATTCATGTAATCGCCTGCCACAGACTCTACTGTAAGAGGTACAAGACTATGACTGGTTCTGTAAGTTCAGTGACAGCACCACCAATAACTCGTAACTAGTGTCATGAACGTGAAGCCCCAAGAGGTCACCTGGGCGGAGCTGAGGGGGAGGAGCGGCTGACCCAAGGTCTGGTAGGGTGGCAAGCAGAGGTGCACACGACATCGCTGGTGCCTCCGGGTGTCAGTCCCTAAGAACGTGGTCGAGCAAAGAGCAGGAGCAAATGCCTTCCACAAAAGGAAACGAAATTGCTAATAAATATTCAAATACACGCACAAGCCAAACAATGTAAATTAGAGCAATCAGGTGACAGGTTATTATTATTTTTTTGCCTAGAAAATCAGTGCACATTTAAAAGTTCTTTCAGCTAGGTGAGATAGATACTAGGGGTGCTTCCACAAAACTAACAAAAAAAGTGATGCCAAAGATAATTTCTTTTTTCCTTTCAAGATGTATTATGTAGGAAGGATAGAGTCCATTTACATAGTTATTGTTATGTAATAATCTGCCTTGAAGTATGAAATTTACATAACATTTCACATGGTAGAGCTTGCATTTTAACTCTCACTGTGTTAGAAATATAAAAACTCTTCTGTGGTTAGGTAAGTTTGGGAAATGCTGTCTTAGCCACAAGGACTTAAGGCAACGCTCTGAGGGGGAGGAGGTCCCTGGACATCATCAGCGGACGCCCAGGGCTCTGGGTCTCAGGGCTCCTGATGACCAGAGAGATGATCAGAGAGAAGTCTGGGACAGCCACGCCTGTCATTCCAAATCCAGAGCAGCTCTGGAGACCCTCCTTCTCTGTGACTGTTCATACTGCCTCAGGTTGTCACCATCCAGCATGGAGGGTTTCTGTTGGACTTTGTGCTGTGCCACCTCACAGACCGATAACCTCCACTATGTCCAGGGCAGGTCGCGTTAGCAGCACTAGGGCTGGTTTCATGTGGATCACGGGGCCATAAATCATGGTGACTTGCTGGAAGGGCTGCTCAGAGTCCCTTTCCCTAATGCTACTTGGACAGCCCTAGAGGGTACAGGGCTGAAACTACTCGGTCTGGGACCAGCCAGGATAATTGCACTTGAAAGGAGGCTGCGTTGTCAGCATCTTCCATAATCCCTTTGGGATGTTGTTGAAGTGAGAGATTTCGAAATTAAATTTAATCATGCTCTGGAAGAGTCAAGTGCAGCTCCCGCCCCACCCCAAGCACCCCACCCAATGGCTGGGCCTGCACTTAGAACCCCATAGCCTGCCCCGGGCAAGGCTCCGTGCTGACAGGGTGTGGGAAAGCGGGCACTTGCACACATGGCCAGTGGAGTGTAGACCATAAATTGCCCTTTGGAAAGCAATTTATTGAGAGCCTTTTACCTAGTAATTTCACTCCTGGGAATTTACCTTAGGTAAATTAAAAAAAAAAAAAAATCCCAAAAGTTTTATATATGGTTTCCAGAATTATAGTATTGAAAATTATCAAAACAATATAAATGTACAACTGTAGGGAAATGATAAATTATGATCTATGATGAATATGCCATACATAATTACTACATGATAAATTGTTATATTAAAATATTATGTACCATTAAAATCATGTTAATAAAACTTTACTAACATGGAAAATTCTTATGTTGTAATATTAAAGGAGAAAAGTAGGATATAAAATTGTAGTTATAGTTTGACCTTAACCATGTAAAGGACACTGGAAGAAAACATGTCAGCATGTTAACAGAGTCGACTTTGGGAGGCGGAATTATGGATAGCTTTTGCTCCTCGTCCTCTTATGTCTTCTCTTTCCTTACTGCACTTGCTGCATTTTCTACAATGAGCAAATATTAGTTTCACAACCAGGAAAAGTTTTTACAAAGAAAACCACATAACTAGTAAAAGTAAATAGAAATTTGACTAAACAAGTAGAGAAACTGAGAGGCATGGTTATTTATCATCCCAGTGACCAGTATGGCTTGTCATTGACCACCTGTTAAAGAATGGATGTTGCAGGCCTCTGGTCTGAAGGAGGTGTTCAAATCCTTGTCCCGCAAGGGAGATTTTAAAGTTCCTGGGAGGGTTCAGCTGGACACTGTCGACTAATTCCTTCAGTTATGATGTGTGGAATCACCGGATTCCACATGGGCGGTGGAAGTGACTCACCCTCTGATAATGTATCAAGGCCTTTCTTCTCCTCTGCATCACCTCCTAGCCAATTACTCACCTTGAGGTTGACTCACTGGGGGCAGTGATCGCTGCCTGCACTCACTTCCTTTGTTGATTTCTTGGCAAAGGTTTGTGGCCTCATGGAGGGAGATGGGGAGGAGGCTGAAAAGAGCTTGTCACGTGTGGCTGCTGTTTCGAGATCCGATTACACTTCCGTGCACCCTCCTTCCTGCATTTCCGCTCAGGAGAGGCACAGGCCAGCCTGTCTGTGTCTGCCCGGCCCCTCTCTGATCTGCTCTCCCCAGCTCTCAGAATGATCTTTCTACACTGCCCGCACTGACCACCCCACGCTGCTGCTTACCATCTTCGGAGGCCCTCCATTGCCTTTAGGATAAAGCGTCCAGCTCCTAGCTTGGCCAGGCCCTGCTGCTCTGTTAGCCTCATTTCTGACATCTCTTGCTTGGGGTTTCCCCAAAGCACCTCTCTCTAGAACTTTCTCCTCTCAGGTGTCCACTCGAGTAACTCCTACCCATTCTCTGAGTCACAGCTGTGCTGACACCATCTTTTCAGGGATACCTGTCCTGGCCTCGAAAGTGCTCCTCTCACTGACCCTATAAAATTTTGTGCTTACCCCTCTCTTACTTCCTGTCACCAGTGCTTGTTACCTGTCCCTCTCCTAGACAGGGCAGGACTACGTCTTGTTCACCAGTGTTTTCCCAGCAGCACCTAGTAAAGTGTCTGACCTATAGGGTGGGGCAAGAGTAGGTTTACAGTTGTGAGTACATAAAACAGTTTATTCTTGGATTATTATTTATTAATTATTATATTCATTTCCATCTGAACAACTGTAAACCTACTTTTACCCAACCCTCTATATTCAGCACTCAATAAATATTTGCTGAAAGCATGAATGCAGATAATGGAAACCTCCAAAGTGAGGATGGTGGTATCTATCCTCCTTTAAAATGAACACAGCTTATTAAACACTAACACTACCAACTGGAAGGTTGGAGAGGAAGCATCACAGGTTTTTGTGGCAATGTTAACTTTTACGGTATTTCTGGCGGGGCTACTTCGATCTCTAAAGCGTGTGGAGCAGAGTAGCAGAGGGAGCTGGACTCGAAAGCTCCAACTCCGACTGCCCTCAGGGTTAGGTGAGTTCACTTCAGCTTGCTGCTGAATGATTTACATTTTTTCTAGTTGGCCTTTGATTTGCCTCTAATGATAGATCTTCTCAGGATTCAGGTGGGGCGCTTGTCCTTAACATTCCTCTGATATGACTCCAGAATGTACTATTAGGGAGCTTTGGGTGTAACAAATTCTATCTGGGCCAATTAGTATTATTTTTTCAAACTTTAGATTCTTGAGCAACAGCTTCAGCAAATGAAAGCAACTTATCAGCTAAACCAAGAAAAGTTACAGTACAACTTCCAGGTGCTGAAGAAGAGAGATGAAGAAAGCACAGTGATTAAATCCCAACAGAAGAGGAAGATCAATCGGTATGCGAACATTCACAGCATCTTTTTTCCGGGCCCTTCCATGCTGAAAATAGGGGTGGGCATGTTTACTTCTCTTTTGTAGGCGTATCCACTGTCAAAATTATTATTAACAGAGCTTTTTAGAAATGATAATACACTCAACTGGCTGCTGTCCCCCACCTCCTCCTAGAAGAGAGTGTGTAGCACAAAGTGAGCCGGGAATGTGGGGATTGGCAGGTCCGAAGGCAAAGAGGGAGGACTTAGAAAGATGTTTGATGAAGAGGATGCGCAGCTGGAGAAGGGAACTTGGTAGGGCGGAAGGGAGCGGTGGGGGTGCGGGGGGAGGCAGAAGCATGGGTGGCGTCACCCCCACCATCCTGTCTTCACCTGCCCTTCCCTCTGACTGCAAACTTACACTTTCCCTTATCTTGAAAAACCAGTTAAGAAACCCTGCTGCTCCTCTGTGAGCACACTGTCTTTTTTCTCTCTGGCCTCTACGGCCATTTTGCTTTGCTAATGGCTGTCTTTTTTTCTCTCTGACCTCTACAGCCATTTTGCTTTGCTAATGGCTTGTCCCCTCCTCCCTCTTCCAGCATTCATACTTTGACCTATGACCCCCAACTGGACAAAAACTTCCCCCGTAGGATACCAGTGATGCCATTTTAACCAAGCACTGTGGCTTTTCCATTACTATTGGACACCAAATCTCAGAAATGTTTTCCTCTGGTTTTCATAATTTATTCTTTATTTGTTTCCTTGGGTGGTTCTGCCTTTTCTTGCCTGATAAGATATTCTAGAAAGCATTTTACCCCTTTGATTAAAAAAAAAAAAATTCCATTGCCCTGAACATCAGTCTCATGGCTTTGAATATCACCACTTTGTTGATGAATACCAGCTTCCTAGTCTTGACCCTGACCTCACCTCCTTGCTTTCACCAGAACTGCCAAGAGACATTTCAGCTTGGAGAGTCGCTATCATTTCTAGTGTACAATTTCTGGAACCAGCCTGGCTCACCCTCCCAGGTCTCCAGGCCCCCACCTCCCCCTCCTGCATCACTGGCTTCCAGCCAGCCACTTAGGACTTGACTCGCGGAGCTACCCCTTGCAGCCATCCTTTCCTGCCCACTTCTTTCTCGCCGCCTCGCTCGGACCTTCAGCATGCAACTGGAGTTTATCTTTGTTTTATTAGCTTCTATAATTAGATGGCACAAAGAAACTCCTTGACTAAATGACATTGAGAAACACTTTGGGATGGCTACTTAAAAAAATTTTTTTTGGCATCTATGTATGGAAAGTCTCCTAGAATGCTAGAGTTAAGATCTAGATTTTTTTTTTTAAATCAGAGACTATGTTAACTAATTTTCACATATTAATAAAGATGAAAAGGTGAATGATCAGTGTTTTTGTTTTAGGGACCTTCTGGCTATTTGAGAATAACGCTTAAGAGGGAAAATTGTATTTTTAGGATTTTTAGACTTCAAATGTATCAGCTTTCAACCTCTCTATTCCTGTGTAAGTGGGGCACTGACATAAGACACCTCTTCAGCAGGTCGAGGTCTGAAGGATGGTCCTGGGTCTCACAGCTGGGCCCACTATGCATATTTCATGGGACGAGTTTCCGTGCCCAGCGCTCCTACCGGCGGTGGGGCGGGGAGCTGCGGCATGCCCGCGCTCACGGCGCTCTCAGCCAGGCTACGTCTGGCGCTGTGCTGGAGCCTCGGAACCGGGGTTGGAGGCCTTACCTCTGGGCTCCCCCGGCACCCACTGTAAAACTCTCCTATAGCATTTTTCACACCGGACTGTAATTAATGTTGGTCTTTGTCTCTGACTGGACAGATATCTTCTTATTCATCTCTGTGTTGGAGCATGTGTTTGGCACGAAAGAGACCTGTCATGCTTGATAAATGAGTGAATGAGTAAGTGAATGAATGAGTGATTGGACCTGTTAATAGTATCAGCTCTTTAAGAACAGAGAACTCATATATCACAGGCTTGTGATGTACAGTGTTAATTTTTTCTTTTCTTTCTGGCTTATTTCAGAAGGTCAGAAGTTGAGATAGGTGATTTAAATATGTGAGGTTGGTACTAGATAGGGACACTGACCAATGGTGTGTTGAGGAAGAATTGGCCACACTCTCCAATAGGAGATGGACTCTTGGTGAACTTGGGCTTCTGCACTGTTTTAAATGCGTTCAGCTCTGGATGACCCCATGACCTCCTGTCACCTTCCTTTCCTTGACCACCTTGGGAGCTGTGTTTGGGAATATGTGGGAGGCTTTTCTACCCTTGCACAAGTCTGATCCTGGGTTCTGTAGACCTGAGTGAAGTAGGTGAAAGGAACATTACACTTTCCACTGAGCAGCAGATTAACTTTCTCTCTCTCTTCCACCCAGCCTGCATGATGTACTTAACAATCTAAGAGCAAAGTATGCCAAGCAGATAAAGCAGTTTCAGGAGGAGAACCAGTCACTAACCTCCGACTACAAACACCTTGTGATACAGTTCAAGGAGCTGCAGAAATCCATGAGGTATTTCAGGGACTGGGTCCCAGAATAGAGGTTACAGGGGTAAAGCTGTTGGTGGCCATGATTTCATTAGGCTTTGATATCGGCAGCTTTTCTGCAGCTGGATCAGGGCACCAAAGGGTCCTTTGTACTGTCTTCCTTGTTCCTTTATTTGCATGTCACCTACCTTTCCTTGAGACTTACTGGGATGGCCTTCAGCCTATCACAGGTGAGGGGCAGTGACCCAGGACTTACTACAGTTCTGTCTCAGTTCTTGCTCTTCTACTCATCGAAGGGACTCTATTAACAGACCCTGTTAATTAACGGACGCCATTGCTGCAGGCCCTGGGCTCAGCTCACCGTGCTCAGTAACTCTCCTTCACAGGCATTTTGCTCTTATTGATAATGAGAAGTTTCGGGAGGTTTGGCTGATGAATGAAGAGGAGGCAAAGGATCTGATAAGCAGAGCCTTTCATATAGACAGGATCATCCACACCCATCATCTGGGACTCCCCTGGACGGCACCTGATTTCTGGTTCCTGAAGAATGTGGGGCCTATATCTCGACCACAGCAGAAGCCTGCCACCCGCGTGTTAGAAGAGGTGCTGATGCAAACAGGTGACCGGAACAGAGCCACAGAGCCTTGGGGCTGGAGGGGCCCTCTGAGGACACCAGGTCAACCCATTCCTTTTACAAATAAGGAAATTGCAGTCTAGGGAAGGGGAAGAGATCCCAGGGCCAAGAGGTCTGTAGACTACGGTTGGTTGATGTGGCTTGTAAGTCTCTAATTTGTAGCTCTCCCCTCTCCCCTGTATTCTAAATTGGAAGTTAGATCTAGAAGCTTGATATCAGGTTCAGGTTCAATTTATTTTTGCTAAGTACACTGCTGTGTACTTCCCTTGAGATAAACCAAGGTCAGGTTGTCTCTCTTTTTGTGATGTTGGCGACCATTGATAATCATTGTGTGAGATCCATTAACTGCATTAGGGATTGCAAAATGGCAATATTCTAAATTTTATCGTAATGTCATCATTTATTAACTGGGACACTTCTGAAAAGAGAATCTTCACCTCATCCACTATTTGTTACTCTGAGATACAGTTTGTATAGGAAAAGCAGGATAGATGCCTACTCTTCCCCTATTTACCAGTTTGAAGAATAAATGGGTTGGGTCTCTAGGATTTTCCAAATTTTTATACACACACACCCACATCTGTATCATTGTGAACACATGGATTTAAATTGGATATGTTTTTCTTTACTGCAATTATTATCCTTGCTGTTGCTCAAATGATCCCATCTTTGGCTAGCGGGCACCTCTTCATGTTGTCTTCTGGGTCCTATAGAGACAACCCAAGTCATCTTTGACAGTTCCCTGGCTTTCCAGAGTGACCAGAGGTTCCAGACTCACATTACACTTTTCTTGCTTCAAGTCTGGAAGTAGCTGTTCCTCCAAGGAGACCTGATTCTTTACAACAGGGAATGGCATTCTGAAGCCACGGCCTGGGTGCTGGAGTGCTCACTGGTTGGATTGCTCATCGTCTCTAGGCCTTCTCAGTGGATGAGCCTAAGATACAGGATTATGTGTAATAGGCAAAATAAATCATCTGTTCATCCCAATACTTCCTCCTCATCAGGATGCCAGGATTTTTCCTTAATCTTATCAAAGCCTATCTCCTTTCTTCTAACTTGAAAATCTTTGTACTTAGTGACTCCAGAATAATTACTCGCTGCCTTTATGACAATACCTTAGAATAGTCTCAGAATTAAACATCGACCCTGCCAATGCAAATGATTACTAAAAGGAGTTCAAACTTTTTCGCGGTTCTTTCTGCTCTTAAGGTGTGTTGCACTAGGGACACGTAGACAGACTGCTGCCTTTCAAGTCACCAGTTTCTTTCTTTCTTTTTTAAAAAGATTTTATTTATTTATTTTTAGAGATGGGGGAAGGGAGGGAGAAAAACAACGGTTGCCTCTCACGCACCCCCAACTAGGGACCTGGCCCACGACCCAGGCCCTGACTGGGAATCAAACTGGTGACCTTTCAGTTTGCAGGCCAGCACTCAATCCACTGAGCCACACCAGCCAGAGCTAAAGTCATGAGTTTCTATGTGGTCACGCTGCCAACTGAATGTGCATGTAGGTCTTTTGTTTTACTTTACTTTTGATTTTTGGGATTGCCTTTTACAATTTAATTTTGTTTTATAATTGTGTAAAATAGTCACATGTTCCAAAGTCAAAGGTACAAAACAAGCTATGCTCAAAGCAGTGTAGCTTTTATCCTCCCCACCCCATTCCACCCCTCTTCTCTAGGTAACGATTTAAAGATATATGCTTTATCCTGTCATTGCTTTTAAAAATTATAAGCAAATATTTGTATGTATTTATACAAACCATTTTTTTTAGGTACTTGAGAGCATATGCTTTTCTCCGCCTTGCTTTTTTCACTCACAGTATATTCTGGAGATCAGTCTATAGTAGTAAGAAGAAATATTCCTTATTCCTTTTTTATTTGGGGCTCTATTGCATGGCCATGCCATTATTTATTCAGATAGCCGTCTGCTGATTATTTGGGGTGTTTCCAGTTCTTGGTTCGTTCATTTTTACTGTTACAAACATTGCTGCAACAAAGAGCTTCGTGCCTGTGTGCATTCCTGGTTTTGCTAGTGAGTTGGTGGGATGGGTCACAGGAGGAGTGCAGGATGACAGGGGAAGGGCCTCTGTGACTTTGTTGGCTATGGTTCCATAGCGGGGGGTGACCATTTTGTGTTCCCACTAGCAATTTGATGTCTTGCACTTTTCAAAATATCATCTTATTATACCTTTTGAACAGCTAGTAAAACCTGGATCACACTATGATTTTTCTTCCTATTTTCAGATGAAGAACGTATAGCCTAAAATACCTAAAAATGTTCAATTTTAATTAAGACAATTTTTGGCTCTTGCTATCAGCCACCAGTTTTTGCCAATAGTATTCTTCTGTGAGGCAGCCACGGTCCCCACCCCTAAGTTGGCTGCTTCTAATCTGCTGCGGGTTTAGAAACCACATAGCGGTTGTGCTGGATGGAGTCTAAGGTGAGAGCTATAGGCTCATACTCGCTGGAGCTCCCGCTTCCTGGTCATGGCTGGATTTTGAGTAAGATGCTTCCAGGTGGATGAAATCTGGAAAACTGAGGCATTATAGGCTGTCT
This sequence comes from Mormoops blainvillei, assembly GCA_004026545.1. NCBI lineage: Eukaryota > Metazoa > Chordata > Mammalia > Chiroptera > Mormoopidae > Mormoops > Mormoops blainvillei. Next base: position 5,267 of record PVJD01004449.1, on the reverse strand, counting down.
AAGAATGGCAGAACTCTCCAGAATAGTCTCTTATTCTGACTTGTTTTTCCCTCAAAATAGGCTTTCTTCAGCTAAAGAGATTTGATATTACCTTAAAGAGGCTTTTTAAAGAGGTCTGATTTCCTCAAAGGAAGATATTTGACCGTTTCTCAGACCACCAGGCTGAGGAATGACCTTCTTTTCCTTTCCCACTCTCTCGTCTCTCTAAACCCCATCTGCAGAAGAGGAGGGGGAGGAGGAGGCCGGCGCAGAACCAGAGTCTTACCTGGACCTGCCAAAGAAAGTTTCAGCGAAAACTACCAGAAAGATCCTCATGCTCCTGTGTGACGAGTCGGTGAGGGGCTGCGGCCGAGGGTCTCCTGGCAGGTGACCCTGACGACTTTCTGCTGCTGCTTCTTGTTGTACCGCTTCCGATGACTCTGGCTGGGCCTGATGTGGCCTGGAGGCAGGAGTGGACCGGCCCTCGGGAGTATTGCTGGGACATTCACGGACAGCCCGTCCCTCAGAGCTGGCTCCGCTGGCAAGTCGGTTCTCTCTTCGAGGGTCAGCCAGGCATAGTCCAGGCTGGCCAATGGTCTCCTGCTAGGCCTTTTTTTTTAAAATGCTCATTCTGCAAGAGAAAAGGCACCAGTGTCGCCTCTGCGAACCCACCTGACAAGTGGTATGGCCACAGCCGACACGGCCTTTCTCTGGGAGCTCTGCTTGTGATTCTTCTGGGTGCATTAGGCTTTGGCTATCTGCACTGCACGTTTGCAAAACCCACTAGGCTTAGGGTAAGGGCTGCATCGGAGCTGGTGCAGCTGAAGTTGGGTTGGCACCAAGCATGATGGGTGCTTATTTAGATTTTACAGTTCTGAGATGGCGAAAGAGGCAGAGCAAGGATCAGTGGCTTCTCGTCCCCTCGCAACCATTGGGACAGTTTTCCTTGGCACAAAGGCTGGTTCGTGCCACTGAGGGCAGCTCCTGCTGAAGGAGGGAGCTGGCAGGTGCTCCCTCCCTGTTTGCAGGCTCGCTGCCAGTGGCCACCTGCCCCCCTGCCTGCTTCCAGCCTTTCCGTGCCCGTTGCTGTGTTCTGTAGATATTTGGAGACTGGCATATGAGTGAAGCGACATTGGGTGGGTGGGAGGCTATGACTGGATTGGGTCTGGACTGCCGTGGCAACTCAGGTGTTTCCCTGGGGGCTTGTGGGTGAGGTGAACCAGCACCCTCCCGAGGTGGGGGGACTAAACCCATGAGGAGGGGTGGCTTTGTTCCCAGCAGAGGCTCAAAGGCACCTGAGGGCCTTCCTTAGGGGAGCCTGCGGCTCAGACTCTCCACCCGGGATTCTGCTCTGAGGGACCGTCCCTGGCTGGTTGCACAGCGGAGGCTGTAGAGCCTGGGGCGTGATCCTGAAAGCCGTCTCTGACTGGAGATGTCATCTTCCTTCTCCTCAGGGTTTCCTCATAGAGAGCAAGCTGCTGAGCCTCCTCCTGCCCCTGGAGAAGGACGAATGCTACCTGCTGAGGTTGGACGCCATTTTCTCCGTGAGTCCCACAGGGCCGAGTGGGCATGGTGTGGGGCCTCATTCTAAGGCAGCCCCTATGTTCGCCCCAGCGTTGCCTCAGCTGTGGGAGTAGATGGAGTCTCTCAGGGCTTCCCTGGGCTCAGCATCTCATCACTCCCTTTACGTATGCTCCATGCAACAAGTTGGCCTCAGAGTGGTTTAGATGTCACCCATCCCTGACCCTTCCTCTGCGAGCTTCCCTCTGTCATGGCCATCTCTCAGACTGCAGATTCTCCCCCACACCCCTCAACTGAGATGTGTGTTCAGCCCCCTTTAGCATTCTTGTCCCTACCAGAGTCTTGTGTGACTGAGCCGTGATTGATCGCTCTGATGCGTGCGCCCCCCATTCACTGTGCGTCCCCATGTTGAATGACCCCTCCTCAGGGCTGTGGCAGCCACCGGGGATGTTTAGGGGAACAAGCCAAGCCTCTTGCTCTTGGGAGCTGAGGGTCTGACATTCCCTGCTGCGGGGGGACTCCTGGCGCCGTGTTTGGGCAGTCACTCTGTTTTTCTCCCCAGGCCCTTGGAATTGAGAATGAGGATGACCTCTATAAACTGGTGAACTTCTTCCTCAAATACCAAGCTCATCATTTACCTCCCAGCCAGGTGAGGTGAAGAGGAATTGAAAAGAGCATTTTAAATCCTCCCAGAGGCCCCCAGAAGGCGTTGCTACCATTGAAGAATATTTCTAGAGAAACAGCAAGGGTCTTATGGCAGGGACAGCTAAGTTAGCATTTCCTTATTATTATTGCTTTTTCTATTTGCAAAGGGAAGAATGGCTGGGCATGAGAGTCTGTTCTGATACTGAGGCCCAGCGGGTCTTCTCCTGGCTCCTCCCTCAAACCCAGGCCTCTCAAGTGAGACCTGGGCCCACCAAGTTATCACTATTTGATCCGTAACAATATCTTGCAAAACTGAGCCCATTTGTATTGCCTGTCTTGATTGTAATTGATTATTTGGAGGAAGTCATTATGACAAAAATATAAGATTTTAATTTAAAAATAAAAAATTTGAATTTAAAAGATGTTTTTAATAGTATTGCTGCCCCCAGCACAAGTACCCTGATATGCTTCCAAAAAGAGTTGGTTGTATGGACAAAAGCCAGAAGCCATAATGAAGAAAAAAAGTATATATGATTATATATACTTTGGATTATATTAAAACAAATTCTATAAGGCAAAAAATCACTATAAATAAAGTTAAGATGCATATGACAGCTGGAAAAAAATGTTTTTAACTGATGACATTTAGGGGCTAATTCCCTTAATATATAAAGAATTCCCATAAACCAATAAGAAAAAGACCAAAAACTGAATGGAACAGACAAGAGACCCAAACAAACACCACCTAGAAGAGACAATACAAATAACTTTTAAACATGTAAAAAGATAATGAGGCTTTCTTGTAATAAAAGAAATGCAAATTAAAACTACTCAGATTTACCCTGGCTGGTGTGGCTCAGTGGATTGAGCTGGCCTGCAAAAAGGGTCGTGGGTTCAGTTCCCAGTCAGGGCACAGGCCTGGGCTGTGGGCCAGGTCCCCAGTAGGGGGTGCGCAAGAGGCAAACACACACTGATGTTTCTCTCCCTCTCCTTCTCTCTCCCTTCCCCTATGTCTAAAAATAAATAATTAAAAAAAAATGCTCAGGTTTATTTTCACCTGTCAGGTTGGTAAAAATCTGCAAGTTTGAGAACATACAGTGGTGGCTGAGGTGTGGGAAGCAGGTACGCTCACAAGTTGCTGGTGGGGGCGGAAATGGTTCCAGCCTCCAGGGAGGGTCATTTGGCAGCATCAGTTACAAAACTGTACATGCTTTACCCTACAGTTTCTCTTCTAGGATATACACATACACATTCGAAATATGTTTGTTGTAGCTTATTCATTGCAGCATTGTTTGAAGTGGCAGAAGATTAGAGACAACCTAAATTTCCATTATTAAGGACTTGATTAAATAATACGTGGGGCACCTATGCAAGGAATACTATGCAGCTATGAAAAAGAACAAAAAGGTCTTTGTGTATTTATTGGAAAAGACCACTAAGATTTATTGGTATGTGAAAAAAACCAAGTGCAGAGTTGTGTATGTTGGGTAGTATCATTCACGTGAAAATGGGACGGAAAAGCATGTGCTCATAAGGACATGCTATGTCTTTGGAAGGTGCGTAAGAAACTGACAACACGGCTTTGTCTGCAGGAAGTAAACTGAATGAGCTGAGAGGTAAGAGTAGGAGGAAGCCTTTTTTAAATTAAAAAATTAAACTGTGTTTTGTTTTATGATTCGAAAGGAGGTCTGTATCACATGAGCCTTGGAGTGCCAGTACCATGAGCTCCTGTGAACCTGGATTTAGAAATAGAGCTTTGTCATTGTTTTGAAACCCCCGCATGCTTCTCCCAGGTCCCGTCCCCTCCTTTTCTACTCTTTCTCCTCGCTATTCGTTTTCTTGTGTAAATGTCTCCCTTTGATCTTTTCTGTAACATACATTTTTCTCTCTTTTTTCCTCTTCCTGTCTGTTTTTATATGCTCATGCTTGTGTGCTCCCAAGCCACAGTCACCCCTGGCACCCTTCTCCAGATCAACCCCTGAAACCTGTTGCCCCCTGCAGGAGCGGACAAGCCTGACGTCTGCATTGGAGGCAACAGAGAAGCCAGGCCCCCATGGAGAGGAGAAGAAAAGCCTCGTGGAAGAGAAGGACGCCCCCTCTTCTCCCAGGCTCATCCACCCCAACGATGTCCTTAAGATCCTGGAGGCCTTTGTCATAGGCCTGAAGAAGCCTTCACAGGCCAGGTGGGCTGTGGCACAGGGGACTTGCCTGAGAGCTGGGGGAGCTGGGGGGACAATGGACCAAGCAGATGGCAGGGAGGCTGCCGAACAAGAACCTGGGGGAATGAGTGAAGGGATCCCCAAAAGGAGGGCTAGAGGAATCAGTGGACATTAAAATGGAAGAAAAGGGGTGCAGAAGTGATTTCATTCATCATTCATTCATTCATTCATTCAATGCACATTTTTTAGGGTCTGCTGTGTGTAGGCCCATGGGAATGACACCTTGTGAGCAGAACAATGGTGAAAGCACATACAAGGCGTCACGTTGCTCAGGGGAGGCATGTCAGAGAGAACTTTAGGGGGGCGTGGCTCCAGGACTGGGTTTTCGTAGGTGAATAGAGTGGAGGAAAGGGCATTTCAGGATGTCAAAGTCCTGGTGCGTTCAAGAAGAATGACAGAGGTATGGGTAGAGTGTCAGGGGTCTGGGAAGTGGGGGCAGTGGCAGAGAACCAGGCTGGACCTGGGAGAGCCTTGCCAAATGTGCCTGAAATCTCAGTCTTCACCCTTTAGTGGCCTGGAGCCAGCAAGGCTCCTAAGCAGTGGGGGAGCCATGCTTAGACTTGCATTTTAGAAAGATTACTTCGGCGACAGTGGGGGAGGCAGTGTTGGGTACAAGGAGAGCAATGGGAAGATCTGTCCAGGCGGGTCGAGGCTATCCCAGAGGGGATGGAGAGGCGATAACAGGTTCCGAGAGCTGTTTTGGATCCCTTAGTGAGATGAGTGGGCACAGCAATGAGCTTTAAAAGCCAGGGAGATAAACTGACTGAGAGAAAAAGGGTGGATAAAACTCCGGTGGTGCTCACAAAAGTGACAGTGGCACCAAGAATCGGCAACAGTGATGATCAGCGTGTGTCCTTTCCGAGAATCTCCTGGAATCTGATAAGCTTGTGTAACTGACTGGGA